>BMAT01002452.1:314885-326125 GCA_019649035.1 Elysia marginata | reverse complement strand
TTGGGTATGGCAATTGTATTTGGTGCACGCTGTTCAAGAGGCAATCTTTATGTACTGGTAATATTCAAAGACTATAAAAAAAAACTTTTTGGGGGATTTTATGAAATGTCATATGCTGATAGATTAAAATATCTCCCGTTGACGAGTTTCAAGTATATAACAATGCGAGACGATCTAATTCTATTGTAAAATAAATTTGCTGATTTAGAGGCATCAGAATTATCTACCTATTCTAACGTCCCATTCGTGTCAGAGGAGGTAATTTCAAAACTTGAATGAGTCGGTGTAAAGCAAAACTCATACGCCAATGGTTTACCCCGAGAACTTTGAAGGTTTGAAAAAACTTACAATGTAAGACTAAGAATGTTTAAACATTATGTTGATCACAAATTGAAATCTCTTAAATATTGACTTTGATTAATTCTTTTTCTTGTTTTTTTCCCCTGGCATTTACAGAACAACAACCATTTTCAGGATGTTTTGTGTTTGTTCTATAAAACACTAATCGAAAGCGTGGTCACTTTTGCTGTGACGTGCTGGAGTGGCAACACGCCCGAAACCAAGAAATCCGAAATAGACCAAACTAATTCAACGAGCTGGGTATATCGCAGAAAAATGTTCAAGTTATTAACAATTTTGAGCTGTTATACATTGCGCAAAAAAGATACTACCCATTAAAAGTGACCTACCACATACATTATTCAATTAAATGAGATACTCCCCAAGTATCTTGATTAGTTGTTTGAATTTTAACGTCCCAGTCAACTTCGAGGTTATATCAGAGACGGCGCTGGGGACAATTGAAAGCGTGTTGCCACACTGTGGTTTAAGGTGCGCTTGTATACACCACACCCAGTCACATTATCCTGACATCGGGCCGACAAGACTTAACACTATATCCATAATGCCAGACACTAGGCGAATCAGCTGCTAATACCAATGTTGAAGTCCTTGGTTTGACTCGGCCGGGGATCGAACCACGCACCTCCCGATCTCTGAGCGAGCGTCTTACCGCTAGGCGACAGAGCCGGTCCAAGTATCTTGAAACCTGTAACCATCAAATGAAAAAATGTCAACCAGAGCGGTTTCGCAAGTCCTTCTTGCCTAATACTACAACATAGTAAGTACTCACCGGCAGCTAGATAGCAGGAAGTCTACAGAGAAGAACCCCCCTTCCCACCCCCTCTAGCGCCTCATAGCTAAACTTCTGACATCCTAAAGGCGACGGGCCGCGGGAATGAATACTCCAATAGACTTCTGTAGGTAACTCTCTAAACCCTGAAGCTAAATACTAAAGAGCACCCATGATGTCATTGACTGGGTTATTTTTTAAAGCCTTGACCTCATCGCGATGCTTGACCCCACCAAAGATTCAAACAAGACGAAGAATAGAAGGTTCAGAAAATATGATGCAGACTGACAGTACTGTTGGCTTTCTTTCTTAGCTTCTGTGATGAGAGAAAGCCTGTGATACTACGATTCGCTGTTAAAATCTTTAAATCTATAGAATCCTATAGATCTTTAAACAAAGCTTTCTTTTTCAATCATCATTGATAAATCAACGTGCCAAATACTTACTTCTCCTTTTTGATTTGATCTAAATCTAGCGAGACTAAATCTAAGGAGACGTGACGTCACATAGAGAAGTCTAGTGGAGTTTTCATTCCCGCCGCCTGGCCACATCTGGGTCATGACTCCCTATGCCTCCCTAATACCATTTTTTCCTTGTTGCCTGCTTTCGGATTCAAACCCGGATGAACAGATTACAACTCCGGTCTTATACCAAATGATATCTATCTTGTGGTATACCGTGTTTTTCTTGTTTTTTTTTTACCCAATGGAATGTAAATATTTATCTTGTTGCTGTGAATTGCCGTAAACCAAACAAACGGACCTATGAAGGACAATAACGAATCTTGTTTCTTGAATTCCCAACGCGTGTTTGATTCACGCTGGCTGTCTCAGGTATAAAGAAAGAGACGCCAAAATTAGCTCACTGTATTCAGAATAAGACTCAAGCAAGAAAAGCATTAAAACAATTTCACCAGTTCCTGCTCCTTAACCGACCTTTAACGCCCTCAGATGATCGATCCCTGTGTGTATGTATACTGTTCTATTGTTTGACGTGGCCGAGCCATCATGAATCTTAGATGAGCTGCACTGGGCGTCAAGTTCACTTCACAAGCAGAGAGTTCTAGATTTATTTTCTCACACAACCATACATTTAATATTTTAAAGGCACAAACTCGCGTCAAAAAAATAATTGGATGAAAATGATATTTCTTGCTAGAAATCGCGGGCTTTTTTGTGTCTTGCCCTTGTTGATGTTGTGGTACAATAAGAGTTTTTGAAATATTATCCTGAAGATGACAGGCTGCGAAGCTCTTTAACTGCTTTTGTCGAAGGTTTATTGATTGTATTTCGCAACCACTCTCAACTTCTGACGTTGGAAGTTAAAAGTTTGAAGACAATAAAGCACTTATAAAAAGGACGGTTTTGTTTCTTAATGAGCCAGGCAATAACCTTCACATTAAAAAAACTTCACAAACAGAGCCTAGGACCTGGGGCTAAAACAGAAGACATTGCACGCAGAGATTAAAATGGAGGAAATATAGCGCCCAAAACCTAAGCTAAATCTAAGCCTAATACACACTCTAGACCAAGATATCATCTCTATCTAGTTATAAGTCTAGATAATCTAAATTTATTTCTAGATCTAAGTCAAATTTTGACTCTTAATATTTTAGATATAGATCTAACCTAAATTACAAAGAATTCAGCAAACGAAGCGGATGAAAGTATCTTGTTTATGTGTGTTCTTCCGCTTACCATCTTGAAAAAAATAGTAGGCGGACGTGTGTAAAATTTAACCTCTCATTTTTCCACAGTACTTTACTTAAGGCAACAGCTATTTAACTTATCGGCAATTTACAAAGTAATGAATGATTATTTCCAGCAGCTTGGGACGTTTGACGTATCATAAAATGTATTGCCTAAAAGTCAGCGCCTTGGTATTGTGATAATTGCGACAACCGACTTTTTTAGACTGCCATAAGGCATCTTTTTTCTCTCCCGTTTATTCAGTGCATTCAGAGGCGTGCGTTATAGGAGACCAGACAGAGGGCAGTGGCCGATTTGTAAATACTTTTTCTAATTATGAGGATTATAATTAAGAATAAAAACAGACTTACAACATAATTGCAAAACTAGAACACGTAGACCTACATGTGTCAATTGTTACCTATAGATAATGAGAAAAGTTACGTTTATATTTGGCTTTGGGTTTGAACCCGATACACTTTAGGAAAGAAATGTTTAAAGAGGAATTTAAGGTGCAGGTAGTTTTAGTTCGAGCGATTCGATCTCCATTTTTGTTTTGTTCTTTATCATTTTGGGAAATCTTCTAAGAAACATGGTACAACAAGGACCGTAATAAAAACAAACTCATAAAACAATCGATGCAGTTTTATTTATATACTGAGCGCCAAAAGAAACGCAACATGACATTCCTTAATTTAGCGCCCATGCACACTTTAAAGGAAGGTTGGTGAGTTGATTTTTTGTGTGTTGTGAGTAGTAACACATCTGAACTTGAGTTCAAGCACACTCCCGAGTCCCGTGCGCGGTTTGCCAGTCAAGGTGAGCGATTTTCGAATACCCTGTAAAAAATGTAAAATCCGTGCGTGTAGAAAAAACACGTGGTCGAGATTCTCAAAATTACACACAAGGGTACCTTACAAGGTGCCCAATAATTAATTGCCATTTTTAGAATTAAACGATTTTATTTTTACCAATTGCCACGCTTATCTGAAGTTGATCGCCATCGTGCTTTAGGACTGCTCCAAGCAGGTCTTACTATCAGTGAAGTTTCCATCCGTATGAATGTAAACAGCACGACGATTTTCAGACTCAGACAATGTCTACATGAGACGGATACGGTGAGTGGTCGGCCCAGTTCTGGGAGGCCTAGGTGCACTACGCAGAGACAAGACAGAAACCTCGTCAGAAATCATATGAACAACAGACTTCTTTCAGCTTTAGCTTCATCGCGTCAGACAAGAGAAAGAAATAACCAACGTATAAGTGCAAACACAGTAAGAAGACCTTTATCTACCTCTGGCCTACGTGCTCGTCGCCCATACATCGGCCCCATCCTGACCCATCATCACCGACATCAACGGTCGCTATGGGCCCAGGAACATGGCGCGTGAGATCGCATCCAAAGGCGAAGTGTCGCATTCAGTGTCGAATCTCGATTCTGCACTGACCATGCTGATGGCCGTATACGTGTATGGAGAAGAAGCGGTGAAAGATACCAAGCAGATTGCGTTAGGGAACACGACAGGTGGGGTGGAGCATCTTTGATGATGTGGGGTGTTATTTCTTACAATGATAGGATTGGGCCAGTTTTTTCCACAATAGAAGGGCGATAAATGCGCAAACATACGTGCAAGATGTGCTTCAGGCTCACTTGGTGCCTTACACCGCCGGCATGCATAGAAATATTGTTTTTCAACTAGGCAACGCAAGAGCTCACACAGCCAGATTCACTCAACAGTTTCTTGAGCAAAGCGACGTCCAAGTTCTGCCATGGCCAGCACATTCGCCGGACCTTAATCCAATCGAATATTTGTGGGATTACTTGCAAAGGAAGCTGGACTGTCAAAACCATCGATCTCAAAACCCCTATGATCTTGGACATTCCTTGCGATAGCACTGGAATGCTTTTCCAAGACATTTTTTACAGACTCTAGTATCGTCGATGTGCTGCTGTACTGGAAGCCTAAGGGGGGCACACAAATTATTAGCCGGAGCCTGTCTTGATTTGTAATTTAATTCTAAAGACTTATCTACTGAACAGGTATGTAAAAATGTGGTCAAAATTGCTGCACAGTTTGCATTGTGGAATTTTACTAATGGTATCCTGTTTTCATAAAATCTACTTTATCGAGGGTCTTTTGTTTTAATCTAATTTCCTAGTCCTCAGAGGCCACCGATGAATGTGCGTTATTTTAAGTTGAAAAAGCAATAAATAACCTTTAAAATGATGTATCACATGTCTCATTTAATCGCTTGCAGTTTTCAGTAATATGTATTAAGGAATCGATGTTGCGTTTCTTTTGGCGGTCAGTATATATAATCACGGGACAAGTAGCAAGGAAGCAAGAAAGACATTAGCATTTTTCACAAGCATGCATTGCTTTTATATTATTGTCAAGTATTTGTCGGTTTCCTCTCTCACACTTCCTCTGTCTGTCTGTTCCTCTTTCACTCACTCTCTCTCTCTCTCTCTCTCTCTCTCTCTCTCTCTCTCTGTTTTTCTCGACTTAGGGGACTTCTGTGATTTGTGATCCATAGGTGAGAAAGAAAAGTAATTACTGATCTCATAAAACATTAGTTGAAGTCACAGCCTTGCTGTTATGATAACCGCGACAGACATTTAGAGATGTCTCAAGGCATCTTTTAAATCCTTTTTTGCTTATAACTTTACTTCTTTTTATTGACGAAACATATTCATCAGCTCTCTAGTTTTTTTTCGCAATTTATTTAATGTGCAGTCCTAAAAAATTCATACCTCATGTCTAGAACATATTGATTAGTCTAAAAACAGACCTGCAAATATTGTCTGCCATTATAACTGAGAGTTCATGTTGTTCTCTAACGACTCCTAACTCTTTGCTGGCATATAAGCAACTGAGGGCAAAGAAGACTTGATTCTATGTCAAATAACTTAAACTAATTATTTTAAGTCCGCCGTGTAGTTTCTGAGATCCACTTCAGGGGAACGCCGTTTTACGTATGTACTGGTGCGTACATCTTTGAGAAAAATAGGATCATGGGAACTAAGCAAGACGTGTGGCCAGACATTCTTACATATAATATGTGCGTGTATAAAAAAAACAACTGGTATACTACGACTCTATATAATGACAAAAAAGAACTTATGTTTATAATTGTTAGTTTTCTGTTAATATGCGTCTGCGTGAATGTAAACCAGAACTTTAACTTAACTGTGATATGAAGAAGTCTAGCAATTTTTTTATACATCAAGCTAACGAGTAGATGCAACTTTTAGTTTATACTAACACGCGCTTTAGAGCCCAGGGCCGTTTGGAAGGATTTTTCTTCTTCTTATGAAATAGGTGGCACGCGAACAATCTCAGGGAAGACGACACATTTACTGCACATTTACTGATACAGAGAGAAGGGCACTAGAACAAGATCATAGTCTTAACACAGCCCTTACTTCTAGGTCTATGTGACAGAAAAAACAGTGCATTGAGTACAACATAGATGCGGCGAAGAGTGCGGGGTGAGGCACGGGAATGTCTGAAAATAATAGTTCGCCTTTAGTGCAGGAATAATATTATTGTCATTAAACTATCTGAAGATTCTCCTCGCTGCCGTGATTAAACTCAGTATTTAATCAATATCTGGATCTTTTCAAATAATATAAAAGATTCTGCACTTGGGTTAGGTAGGACAGGTCGTTATCTATAAAATCTTGCTGTAACAGTTCGGTTCTTTAAATCTACAACTACGACTGTACTAGGCTATCTTTGGTCTTTTGTTTTGTTTCCCAATTCTTTTCATTACACAAGTCCTTTATTTAATGTATCGTTTTACTTGCAAGAGAGAATCACAACATAAAGAAAACTATAAGGTTAAATATTGTGAGCGACAATGGCAAACATCTTTGTCAGTGACTATTTTCGAAAACATGGTAAATGAAATTTATTAACTGCGGTAAAGGTATTTAATGAATGAATAAACCGCCAACTAAATGGTTACATACCAATAGAAGAGGTTAAAACGTGCAGAGAGAAGAACCAAATAATAAAAAGGAAAAAAACAGATACTGGTAGGTTAGAGTAGGCTAGTAATAGATAGCAGATAGATAAGAAATATCTAAAAAAAGGAGTAATAGTAAAACAAAACAAAACAAACTATGAGTTAAATACAGGAGAGCTTGCACCATGGTTTCAGGTGGAAAGCAATGATTATATCTTGGAAATACCAGTTGTGGTAGGGTCTTGTCCATATTGACACTCGACCAAAAATTTTGAAGGTAACAAGTTCTCAACAATGCACGGCTCACAGAAATTTTAAATACTTTTAAAACATTCTACTTGTTCTTAATTTGTAACTACATCAACTCAGATAGAACTTCATTCGTAGAAAGTTGCAGCATGAGAAAAAAGACAACTAAATACAGTGGAATCCTGATAGAGTCAACACCTCGGGACCGAAAATATTTATTGAATTTAAGCAAGAATTGACTTTAACCACTACAAAAATATCAAGAAATACAAAATGGGACTGCCAGACAGAGTTGAGTTAAGCAAGAGTTTCCCCTAAAGGTGTTTACTTTAAATGGACTCCACTTTAATAGCTTCACATAAATTGTTATTTTTTAAATTTATCTTGAAGAAAATAGCGTTCGTGAATCGGCGGCCAACAGCCTCTAAAATTTGCTTTAGGCGTCTTTCAATCTTTTTGTTTGCATGAGATTTGTAAGCCCCATGTTTATTATAGCAAAAAATATGTTTAGCTATCTGTCAAATTAAGCGCAGAATTAAGCCTAGCCATTAAACTCAATCACAGTCTCTTAAATGAAGCAAGATTTATCGATTCTACCCTTTAAACAACTATAATATTTCCTAATAAACCCTGCAGGGCAAATGCGATTTATTAAGCTTGATGATGCGCAATATCGGATATCGATATTAGAATTAAGTCTGCGAAGTGAAAGTGGTCTTGAGAGAGATAATGTCAAATGAGGTAAAAATTTCTACATCCTTCAAGAATGTGCCATTTGTCAATACTTTTTTTTGGAATAAATTAATGGTTTCTCAGAGGACATAAATAATATTTCGGATGATCCCAAACCGATAAACTTTGCTCAGATAATTTTTACATAAAGTTGACTTTCTAAGTAATAATAATAATGATAATAATAATAATAATAATAATAATAATATTGATAATAATGATAATAATTATAACAATTAAAGTCATTAAAACCCACGCAAACAGCAACGTCACCTTTGTCATCTTCGTGGCTAACACCATAACTATTGCTGCCGTTATCTCTATCAACACAGGATTGACTGCTACCACCATTTTTATACTAATAATGACAACCCTTATTATAAAAAACAACATCAATACTGCCGCCACCTCCATCATGTTCAAAACCATAGCAGCCATAAAATTCTCCTACTTATCATCATCATTATGATTATCATCAGCAGCATTATCGCTATTATCATCTTGGCTACCAGATCATCATCATTATTATCATCAGCCACCACTAGCACTACTACGGCCACCACCACTCTAAATCTCTATTTTCCAACTTTGATGAACATCTCAAACATGGTAAGAAAAAGACAACAAACAAGATTCATCAATAATATCCAAGCTAACCAGGTAAAGAGCAACACTCATCCCTGCACGCGCTCTATCTACCCACTATCAAACCTGATTGCCCCCCCCCTATGTCACTGGCTTGTCTTCGACCTGGTGTTCTAATTATGCATGGATTGTCAACCAGACACGCACCACTGGGAAACTTGTCACTTCCCTGGTGTGGAAAGCCAGTAGAAAAGTGGCAGTTTTGCCTCGGGTTCTGGGTCTAATTGCTGACTGTGTCCCTGCAGGGAACGTTGAATTTCATCTCAGTAAAATTAATTCCTTGAAAATTTTTACAGGTAAATCCAATGAGTTCTTCTCTTGCACATGGAAGTTTTAATAAAAGGTAAATTGGACTTATGTTGTCCGGCTGTGAGTTTTGTTATAACCATGGATCGAGAGGACACGATGAAGATTCTAAACTATTATCTTGAAGTATTTTTAGCTCATTTAAGTATTCCAGTGATATACAATTAGCTTAAAAACGATCAGGCTCGACTAGGGTCTAAATTGAGAGTAATGTTTGTGGTATCTCTACGGGGTAAAAGACTGGAGGTATTTAGTTCCAGATGTCAGCCCTGTCACTGCTATCTCTACCACAAAGCCCATGAGAACTAACTCTCTGCGCTAAGATTTTCTTTGGAGAATTCTCGTAATGCAGCATCATGAAGTGGCAAAGAGTCATCAGCTCTTACACTGATAACCTTTAGTTCGAAGGCTTGAAACAATTTGGCACGCCATGACGAGATAGAAGTGTGAGTTCTGCACATGGATGTGTGTGCAAATGTCTTTTGTAGAAATTGAATTAACCTTTCCTAGATTCCTTAAAAATCTTCCGTGTTGTTAAGGTCTAGGGGCAGACCTTCGCTGTCAGTCCGTGAGGCCAAAGATTTGGACCCTAAGAGTCTGTAACACTCCTCGGGAGGTAAGGAGAAAGTTTTGCTCACGAATTATCTCAATTGTCTAGAAACTTGTACAAATGAGTCAGATATCGACATTTGTACGTTACAATGCGTTGAAAACTTTGAGCAATGTATTTTCTCAGCTTCCAAAGGTTAAAGGTTGCTTCAAAACGTGATGTCCTTACATATAATGTAAGAATCAATTAACGGACCGTAACTTTTAGTGTCATCAAGAAAGAGTAAGCACCTGGAGCTTTCAACATTGGGGAGATAATTGACGAAATACTTCACTGTGGAACACCACTCTAGACTTTGAGTTTCCTGTAAGAATAAATGTTACAATTCACAATCACTCTTTGCCATCTATCCTGAAGAAAATTCTGCACCCAGTTAAAAACATGACATTTAATATAGTAATCTTCAATCTTATATAGCTACCAGTCTACAACCATGGACAGTGTCAAACGCTTTTCTAAAGTCAAGATATTTACTTTGTCAAAAGTTTTGCTCTCATCTATCACCTTGATAAAATCGTCTATGATTACCTGGAGTAACTGAGTGATGCAAGATCTTCTATTAAAAATCCATGATGACAATCATTCAACCTCTTAACGGTGCTCCCAAAGATCGATAATGTTATCTTTTAAATTTGATTCCCAAACCTTACACAAAATAAGTGTCAAGCCGACTGGCCTGTAAGTGCCTGTCATACTCCTTTTTTATTTTTACAAACTGGAGTTTTAAAGACTTTGAGAATGCTATAGTTTTTTTTTTAACACATTTTATTAATATGATGATTATTTTATTCTACAAGCAGATCTCAATATGCTTAAATGACCAGTAGAAGAAGGAGTTTAAAACATGACTTTCTATTTTATTTCATACAATTAAAATTTAATCACGGAATATTGTATGATTAATTAATTTTGAAAAAATAAGAAAATTCTTAATTAAAAATTACCAAAAGCGGTTTCTCACAAGACAGAATTTTCTTTTTACTCGGCTTAACTTTCCTTTCATTTAATTAAGGATCGTCACCAATTCCTGCAGCAGCAGTATTAGACAACAATTCGACAGAGTGTTACTTGCGTTTAATGAGAATTGGACACGTTCAAGTAGCTTACCTGTGTGTTAAGTAGTCGGCGCCGAGTTTAACGACTGCACTGAGAAATTGAGCGGATAGTGCTGCCATCGTGCTCGATTGGTAATATATGGTTTAAAGATTTTTTTTTATGTACAGTAAGTACTCAAGTGTTTTGCCACACGCGTGCGCGTTTTTCTGGTAAATTATGTAGCTTTACATGACTTTATAAGAATGAGGGGTTCATATCTTTTTTTTTTAAACAAAAAAAAATTAAGTGGTGCAAGACAATGCTGCATCATATATATATGTTTATTTTATTATTTCTTTCTTGAAAATCTAATTCATAGAGTCTGCCAGGTCTTTATGTTGTTAAATGATAATTTTACGTAATAAGTCTTGAAAAACTTGTCTTCTTTCTTTTTGCTTGCAGAAATAAAATGATTAAAGAAGAAGAAGAAGAAGAAGAAGAAGAAGAAGAAGAAGAAGAAGAAGAAGAAGAAGAAGAAGAAAAAGAAAAAGAAGAAGAAGAAGATAAAGACCAAGAAGAAGAAAAATAAGAAGAAAAAGAAAAAGAAGAAGAAAGAGTCGAGACTGTGAGAGCGATACAGGCAAAGACGCATACGGCGATAAAGAGAAAAAAGACAGCGACAAAAAGGAAAATAGGAGAACGCTACAGAAAAAACTTAATGACCAATAAAGAGGAGGGGTAAGAAAGAGCTAATGAAATACATCTTGTGAGGCAGTAAGAGAGACTCACATGGAAAAAAGAAACAAAAAATTAAAGGAACAATTGTCGATGAGCATTGTATCGCAATTCGGATAGTGGCGGCGAAAAAAAA
>BMAT01002452.1:216427-229854 GCA_019649035.1 Elysia marginata | reverse complement strand
CCGCCTGTGTGATGGTGTGTGTGCAATCCGCCTGTGTGATGGTGTGTGTGTGTGATCGTATGTGTGTGCACGTCCGCGTGTGTGAGTAGTTATAAAAATGTCATTGACTATCAATATCTGTTTGCAAACGCTGACATTTGAGCAGCTAGGCTAGACCTGTTCAAGTTTTTCTATTTGCCAACATCGCCTTTGAATCTCAGTTTGTGGACGTGAAACAAAACTAAAAAAGTATTTTTTTTTAGAAATGCGCAAATAACTGCGCGGCAATTGAAAGAACAATTTACGTTTTTTTGCTGATTCGTTTAGTTCATTGCAGAGTGATTATATTAAATAAAAGAGAAAAGGTGTTTTCAAGCGACAATTGACTGCCACGTGTCGCTTGAAGAAGATTTAATTCTAGGGTTGTGTTTTATAACGAACATGCAATTGCCTGGTATTTATCTTTCTACAGTCAAAGACTAAGGCATCAACCTTTTTACTGATTTCAAGCATCAAAGTCAAGCTTTTGCGGTTGAGAAAGGAAAATCTTTCATATTAGAAAATATCAAAGATGTGTTTTCAACTTTTTTTTTCTTTGATCAATGCATCTTTCCCTCTTTCTTTGTCATTCTGCCTCTCTAGATGTCTTTTTTTATTTACATCTCTCTCTCTTTCTCTCTTTTTATTTATATTCCAGTTTTCCTTTCTATTTCTCTGTAATTTTATCCTCTGTAATTGCAGTTGCGCTTTTTTCCTTTTTATTTTCTCTGTTGTTTCTCTACGTCTGTGTGAGAATCTTTATCTGTCAGCTCGTGCCAATATCTCTTTCTCTCTCTCTGCCTTCATCTTACACTTCTTTTTTTCATCTCGCTTTATAATGTTTTCTGTCAATTAATCTCTCAATTCGTGCTAAACTTGTTTATCTTCTCCATTTTACTACTACTCTCTCTCATTCTCGGTCTTTCTCTCTATCTTTATTTCTTTTAACCTCTGCCATGTTCTCTTTCTCTTTCTATGCCTCCTCGCTTTCTGTATTATCACTTTATATACATTTATTCAGCCAATTGTTTTTCTCTGTTTTCTCTCTGACTCTTTGACGTTATTTCTCTTACTCTACATTCTCATTACTCTTTTTCTATCTCTAGCTCACCAACCACTCTTCACGATGTGAATTAAGCGACTATATCTTTATCTCCCACTCTATTTTCTTCTATCTCTTTCGCCTCAGCTGTATCTTTTCTCTCTCCTTCCTTAATCTATCATTGTTTCTGCCTCCTGATTCTCTCTCATCAGACCGTCCTCGACTCCACCCTACACCCCGGCCTATCGAGGTATATATTAATAAGAGAGTAAGTTTTGAGCTTTATGTTAGTAAAATAATAAGGTTTTCTTTCCAGGCAGGAGAGTATGACGAAGTATTATCCACGTGTCACGTCAAGACCCTCTCCCCCCCCCTCCCCCCCACCCGCTTTTCCCACACTCTACCCACTCATTCAACACACCTGATTTAATGAACAGATTATTTCAAGTCTCTCCGTGCACTTCCTAAATTTGATTTTTGCCACCACCTCCCTTCTTTCAATCCATACCATAATTTCATTCCTCAAAAATATAATTTGTAAGGATAGGTTAATAGTAAGTACTGCTTCTCCTTGTCTCATTTCAAGATTTTGGTTGGACTCACTCTTGGTATTCTTTAGTTGTTACATTGATACAGTTCAGTAAAAATATCTTAGTTTACAATCATAAGAAAAGGCAACATCATCAATGTTTCCGCCATTATTTTCAACACCCTAATTATCAACGCCATTAACAATATCATTATATTCGCTAAAAAAACCTTGTTAGTCTTTACATCATCATCATCATCATCATCATCATCATCATCATCATCATCATCATCATGATCATCATGATCATCATCATCATCTTATTATACATACTTAGACAAGCTGTTATATTATTCAAATCTATGTATAATTTTCATTGTTTTTAAGATCAACATGGGAAAAAATTCCCACGTGGGATTAAATAGGGTTCTTGTATAGTGTCGAGATACAAGGACCTACGCTTTTTCTCGCTATTTTCCTTCTTTCTTCCATTTTTTGTTTCTCCTTCCTTTCTTCTTCCTTTCATATTCTTCTCCATTCATATTGCGTTGGAATTGTTTTTGTCTTATCTGTTCTACATGGATATTTTTCATTTCCTTTTTTCTTCTTTTCTTAGTCTCCTCATTTTGTATTTCTTATTTTACCCTTTTAGTGAGCCTACTTTGCTTCTATTTGCACTTCACTCATTTTTTTCCTCTCCTCCTTTCTCTTGGTGTAGCTGCTTGTCCGTAAGTCTTGTTAGCCCTCAATTTTCTCTCAGTTTTTCATATTTCCTTTGTCCATGTCTGCTTTTTATCTAAAAAAGTCTTTTATCCATTATGCCCTCCTCTCTGTCTGTCTGTCTCTCTAAGTGTCTGTCTGTCTCTCCGCATTTTCTATTGTATAATGTGTGTACAGAGAATGTCACACACAAAAAAAAAGCAGTGGAGTTGCTAAGAAATGTTAATTATGCTTGATCGAAATTTTTTTCTGCTGTCACGAGTAACAGATGCAATCTAGGTAGTCTTATTAGAAAATCTGCAACCAACCTAGTCATTAGGATAATCATATAACTATTGTATGTGTGTGTGTGTTGTGTATTCTCAAGAGGGCGTCGAAGGGAGCGTATTGTACGGTATAATATATAATTTTCTTCAGTGTGAGATGGCTTTCGAGAACTATTTAGCCCAAAAATTTTTGATGGTTAACATTTAAAGAACTATTTCTAATTATACGTCTGGGGTTTTACCAATTTGCTCACGGCGCACGATTTCTCTTAATAAGCCATTGAGAGAAATACAGAGAGAGAGAGAGAGAAGAGAGAGAGAACGTGGAAGGGACGGAGAGAGAAAGAGAAAGAGAGAGAGACTGAGAGAGAGACTGAGAGAGAGAGAGAGAGAGAGAGAGAGAGACGCAGAAGGGTTGGGGTGTATCTTTAACAAACATTTGAAAGAAGGAGGATGAACAGAGTCAGAAAAGTACAACAGACAAAAAAGAGCCTAGCGGAAAGTTACACCCAAATAAATAGAGATAAGCAAAATGAAAAAAAAAGTAAAGATAATCAACAGACTTAGAAAACTTGTCGTGAGATGACACTTTAACTATTTTTTTTGTATCTCCAGTTCGTATTTACTGATTTTGGTTTTTCTTTGTTGAACATAATTTTTTTTCTATTTCGTTTAACCTTTGGCAAGCGTGGGGATATATTGTCCGGTATAAATAGAATTAGGTATAAAAATCAAATGCGAACTAAATTTCCGTGTTACTAAAGCAAGATTTAGATCTAGATTGTAAATTTGCATAAGAGAACTTTTTTTTTAGGGAAATAACCAAACTCATAATATTGCTAATTCAATCTCCTATAGAAGTAATTTCTGAAAGTTAACCATACCTGCAAAGTCAGCTGAGCATAAATTTTATGTCTAAAATCAACCTGCATTTTTAACATTTCCAAAATCAGAGAAAATGTTTATCTTCAAAGGAAGGCAGCGACAACGATCAAGTTTGTTTAGAATTGCTCCTATGTAAACATACTAGACTGGAGAAGGCAGATTTTACTCCGTTAGTTGCTTCATAAAAAAACCGCAGTCAATGTTTAAGTGTTTCCCTTTTTAACTTTTTTGTTAAAGCTAGATCTAGTAATGGACTGTTAGTTTTAGGTAATCGCCCGTTTGTCGACATTTAATTCACAGTAATCGCCAGTTCTCTGACAGTTAAAACAGAATCGTCGCCTTGTATTTTGCCGACTGTTGTCGACTAATTACCGTGATTCATTTTCTGTAGTCGATATGATTTACAACGAGAACTTGGTGAGGCGAGAAAGCTGCAATCTGTTTCGCGCACCTGTACTGACAAAAATTATATCGATTTCTTGGTGTGATTATGCCTGTCGATTGTTTTATAAATTGCTGTCAGAAGTGACAAAACAGTGGTTGTCCGAAATAGAAATAAGACATTCTTCTAGATCTTTCTGTGGCTGCGGCTGTTTTAGGGTTTGGTAAAATTATTTTTTGGAAGAAAGGGCGGTGGTGGTGGTCATGGGTAGATAAAGAGAAGAAGAATTGATTAAATTGAGTAATTGGGGAGAGGGGTGGAAAGACAGAGGGGTGAAGGAAATAAAGAGTGAATGTCGAGGTATTGTTCTCACGAGTTGAGTACTTAAAGCTCCAGAGAGAGAGAGAGAGAGAGAGAGAGAGAGAGAGGCAGATATACAGAGAGATGTAGAGATAAAGACAGAGAGAGAGAGGCAGATATACAGAGAGATGTAGAGATAGAGACAGAGAGAGGGAGAGAGATAGAAAGAGGGGCAAAGCAAGTAAAGAGTAAATGTCGAGGTATTGCTCTCATGAATTGGGTGCTTAAAGCTCCAGAGAGAGAGGCAGATATACAGAGATATGTAGAGATAGAGACAGAGAGAGATACAGAGAGATATAGAGATAGAGACAGACAGAGGGAGAGAGATGGAGAGAGAGGGGGTATATAAAGAAAATGCATTTAGTAAGAAACATACGCTCAAAGACGGAAAGAAAATTTAAGAATTCTCTCTCTCTCTTTTCCGGTCTTGTTTTTTTTTTCTCTTATCCTTTCCCGCTCTCTCTGTCTATTTGTCCCTTCCTTTATATGTCATATTAATTCACAGCTTCGGAAAACAGAAACTGTGATAACATAACAATCAAAACTTACTGACCCATCAGCCACTGCTCTAAAAATATGTTTTAATTCTCGTAACAATATCTCACAATCAGCTTATATATTCCAACAATATCATTTGACTTCATTTATAAGGAAAAAACAATTCTTTCCTAAAATTCATATTGTTTTCTTAAAGGAGAAAAAAGAGCAAACACAAAACAAAACGGCGAAACTGACATATCGATTCGACCCACCCCATACCGGCCCAAACATCGAAAGTTCCCAGGGGACAGAAGGCTGATGAGGTCGAAACAGTTCTTAACACCCTGGACCGAGCAATTAAAGCCTGGCGAACCGACTCTGTCAATAATTTAGCTCGCCCGTCTTTTGTTTTTAAAGCGCCTCGTCTGTTTTTACAACTAGTCCCTACTTTGTCTTTTTTTAAATGCGGGTTTGAATTATTAACGTAGGTATTGGTCCTTCCATAGAACGCCTATAGCTACGATTATCATACCTGGTGACAATAAAAAACATAATGGGCAATTGAGGCCGACCGGAATATTACTACAAAATTTTTATTAGAGTAACTTATGTATCAAATTTAATCGAAACGATAGTTTAAAAAAATCCCTTCAAAATTTAAGATGCAGGCATTGATGTGTTTCTTTAGAGATCGTTATAGCTATAACAGTTCACCGCTCAATATTTCAAACCATTATCTTAGGATCCTAATATTCAAGAAAACTTTGTCTTTTTTAGTCAGACTTTCAATCTCAAATTTACCTTGTGCTTTTGTTTTAAACGTCACAGCTTGATAATTTTTTTTGTAAAAATCTCAAATACACTTTGCCTTTTCGCCAATCTTTCAAATTCTTTCATTAGACCTATCGGCTATACCTAATTTTAGCAAAATTCAGTAAGCTTTTTACTTTTTTTTTCCATCATGGGCAGTGATAAGTGACTGCATAATTATCACACCTACTCAGAACAACGGCCAGTTCCTCCATACAACAAAATGCACAAAGATTACAGTTACAACGAAAAAAAAAACAACAATGGTAAAGAAAAAGGCTACAGACCGTGTTAAAAAACGAAAGAAAACAAAATGAAAATAGATTTTAAAAGGCAGATAACAGCATGGCTTATAGCTTAAAAGGCAGTATTTATCTTGCAATTGTGGCTTTCTCCTCGTTGATTAGTATAACTCACTAAGTAAAAGCTTATCATTTTAGAATTACAGATAATTAGCTGAAAAAATTCTGCTGATTTCTCGATAAGTCTCAAGGTGGGCGAGAGATAGAGAGAGGGATGGAAAGAGATAGAACAGTGAGGGAAAGATAGGGAGACATTATATAAAGTTAGAAACACAACACAAAGAGAAAGATATCGTTTCTAACCTACTGAGGCATCGTATCTTTATTCAACCTCTTCAACACAGTGTTATTTAAAAACGCCAGAAAGAGTAATACCGAGAGAGAGAGAGAGAGAGAGAGAGAGAGAGAGAGAGAGAGAAAGAAAGAGAGAGAGAGGGAGGGGGAGGGAAGGAGAGAGATGAAGAAGCAGAAGATGAGGATGATGAAGAAGAAGTAGAAAGAGGAGGAGGGGAGGAGAGAAAGGAATAGGAGGAAAAGGAGGAGGAGAAGGAATAAGAAAAACATGAGGTGTATAGAAAGAAAAAAAAGTATGCCCTAGGAGAGAGACATTGGCCAACACAAACTTACCAAGAGATGCTTAGAGCGAGAGGGCCAGACAAACATACAGATACAATTAAAGAGCCGAAAGGATTTTAATTCAAACATCGAAAAATGTGAAAATAAATACAGATAATATGGAGAGTTCCCTCGTAGAGCGAGACTACCGGATCTAAACCATCCCTCCCTCTTGCCTAGAGCATGCGCAATTAACTGGCCCCAGAATCAAATTAACAGAGCTAATACGTGTAAGGCCGCTCACATAGCTTATCCTTCTGGCCTCCTAATGCTATTAACGGCACCCCACTGTTTTGGCCTGACCTGCGAATAGGCGATAATTTCTTCGTCTTCATTCGATTTTACTTAGGGCCTAGGTTGGTTAGTTTGTGTAATGAAAGAGTTACGTTTCTGAGGTAGTCGGGACAAAGATACGTAAATTTTTTTGCTTTAGAATGGTCGAATTTAGACTCTAGCAAGTGTAACCATTAATCTTTTTTTTGCTATGCTTTGAATATGTGTTTCGTTTTCAGTTAATTAAACAGAAGACTAAGCCTATCTAGACCTATGTTATCTTTTTTTCCTTCTCATTATACACAATCCGGCATGTTGCTCTATTTATGAATTGATTCAAAGCTGTCTGCTTTTGCACACCTCTCTGTCTCTTTCACGCTCCCTCCATCATATCAACTTCTCAATCTATCTCTTTTGTTCTTTATACTGCTTAATATTCCCCTTTACTCTTAAAATCTCGTTTCATTTCCCCCACTATATCTTCTTTTGATACTTTTAAGCTATAAGTATCTGTTAGCCTCGTTTCTCTAAGAGTACCACCTGGTACTGAGAATAGGCAAGAGATAAGTAATGTCTGTCCAATCACGCCTCCATCACAGATGCAAGTGCTTGAGTACATTTCTCTCATATTTTCTGGGCAAACATAGAACACTAAACCTAATGCTAAATAAACCTATGAGGCCTTTTTTGCTGAGGTGAAAGAAAGTGAATGGAATGGAAGAGCAATAAAGGAAAGCGAGGCGTTGGAATACATCGGAAATAAGAGATAAAGAGAGATATAATGGTTAAGGGCATAAGAATAGTTTAAAGTTGTGCCACTTATTGTTCTCACATTCAATGGTAGTTGTTTGGGTTTGGCTGTGGATTAAAAAGCTTACGTGTTACTGTCATTCTTTAACGTCGCTCTTTGATCCCACTTTCAGTAAACTGTTGCGGACGTTGAAGGAAGAGAACAGAGGTTGGGCTAGGGGGTTATATTGATTGCAGCATTGTCCGAGGTTACTGTGTGACACGGATACTTCCTTTTCTTCATGAGTTTGTTTAATAACGGAGGCGGGGTTTCAGTCTCTGGGTCTGGAGAGGGATAGAAAAGGTAGGGGCCTCAAATCCGAACAGCTTTGGGAAATGACGTGTAACGGGATGGAGGCAAGAAATATTTTGTATACGGTTTTAGTTTATTATTGTTAAGAGGATGATATTGAAAATATTACAAATACCAAATTATACTCTTCAAATTTATACATTTCGTATAAAATGGTTTAAAAACCATCAAACCAACCTACACCCATCAAATGAAAAAAAAACCGAGGACACTGTGGGATTACGGATGTCTAATAATTATTGAGTGAAAGCTGTTTTAAAATCTTTGTAGAAGAGAAACAGGTTTCAAAAACTTACTATCTGCTGTTTTCCTACCTAATCTATCGGAATTTTTGATTAACGTATAGGCCCTACCTCAATTTTCCAAGGTTCTAACGAGATTTACGACTCTTCTATCTCAATAATCAGAGCATCCAAAATAAGACATCTGTATCCCTTGATAACATCTCTTCAGAGAGGGGGGTGGTTTGTTCAGCTCAAAATTGTCAGCGCTGAAATTAAAAACGTAAAGCTTTTTCTTTCATGGCGATTTTTTCAGTATTTGTTTTGACCGCTTTTCTATTTCATTATTGGGATGTTAGGGCAGTTTTGTGCTGTAGCCTAATCATTTCACTTCTTCTTGAGCAGCAGTCGTGGGAAAGCCTGTTTTTCTCTTGGGAAGCTCTTAAATACATTTAGTCCCCATTTTTACAGTTCCTCTGAATTGAGCCTCCGTTATGGTAAGACCTTCAGTTTCTTTCAATAGTTAAGGTCGCTAAGAACTCTCAGTGCTATTGTGGGTCATTGCTGAGAAAGAAGAGGATTGAAGTTTGGGTAGGGGTAATATTGATTGAGAGTTCTTAGTGACGCTCTACAAGGAAACTCTCTATCTATTAAGAGTTAACATACCGAAAAATTTAAGCGGTGGCTGAAGTTCTTCAAATTTAAAAGTGCAAAATAATTAGTAGTAAACTTGTTTCTTGAGTGGAAAACCTAACGGATGATGGCAAACTCAGGACTGGTAGACCAAGAAAAAATATCCACAAGCAGAAGGTGCCAGACAGACAGGCAAGCAGGGTTACGAGTTACCACACGCCATGACTGTCTGTAAGACAAGTAAAGTCCCTAGTGACAGGTACTGAAATCCTCCCATCAAGCTGCTGGTCAGCCCCCCACCCCCTTTTTTCACGTTTTCTATGTCTCTGGCCAACACCTGGTATCTAGCTGGCTTCATTAGCGCCATCTGCCCTGACAGGAATAAAGTCTGTAGCCAAGGGGAGGTCAGACAGTAGTGTACTAATGATTGGCCAAATTGTTTTTTTTTTCTTTTTGTTTCTTAATAAGTTCTCGCCCTTTGTTTCTGGAGAATTAATAAGTTTCCTTAGTGGCTTGTTAGTCTTGTCTTGTGGACGAGTTTTTGGGTATTGCTAGAACTGGGTTTTAGCGTGGGTTCTTGCTACAGTACTGTCAGTACATTGATCTTTTGATATTTCCGAAGATTTCTGTTGGTCTTTGATGTTGACAGTGATGGTGATGTTGGTGTTAGCAGTGATGGTGTTGATAATGGTATAGATAAGGATGTCAAAGAAAAGAATGATGTCAGAAATATTGTTGGTGTGAAGAATGATGGAAAATCTGATAGAGCAGCAAAAGAGGCAGTTGCTTTTAGTTACTGCTTCGACAATGTGGAAGAAACGCGTCAAGCACACAATTCTTTGAAAAATACGTACCATGTAATGATATTTTATTTCGCATTTGAATTAAGCAGGAAGACCTTTTCTGTAGTGTTATAAAGACTTAATTCTGTAAAAAAAAACCAGGCCAGTAAAAACTTTGCGAGGGGTATGAGTTTGCGACATATAAAACACAGATTAAACGGCATGGCGAAATTTGAGAATCTGTGAACAATTTACCAAACAGCTCTGAAGTGTGAAATAAAACTCCACCAAAATTGTGTCTCAGTTTTCAGCGGCGTCCGCTTTTACTCCGGTACCTTAGCCTTTATTTGAAGACCTTAGGTAGGGGTACTACTGGGTGCGTTATCTCGATATCCCCCCCCCCCTCGACCAAGCCCTGCTAATAATATAAAAGGGGACTTTCTATACCTTCTTTGACCCTTCGTATAACACCCCCCATAAAGAAGTAAAAAGTTGACGCTCTTTGGCCAAGCCCTGTTGTAAGGACAGAGATAGACACAGCTAGTTTTATTCTTAGCCGTGACGAATTGTTTGTTCTTCAAACTTTTGTGTAGTCTTGATGCGGTTGGCTGCTCAAATCTTGACTTTGGGATGTGATTTGTTTCCTCAGAAAACAGATTAGCATAAAATTCGAGGGGTTTCTACATGTTTATGGGACTTAATGAAAAAAATTTAATTGAAATATATTTTACCCGCTTTCATATCCAGGTCATAGGCATCTTAGTAAATAGTTGACTATAAACTAAGATAACAATAACACAATAGGCCTAGACTCTGGAACAAAAACGTAACTTTATGTGCGTTTCAAATCTTTTTTCGCTCTTATATTTTTTCAAACTCAACACTTTAAAGTGTGTGACTCATTCTTTTCAGCCATCCCGAAATGTTAAGGATCGCTTTCTATTGAATTCCATCTAAATTTGCCACTTTATCTCTTCATTTGTCTATGTACCTTCATGGCCAATTCCGTCTTACTCATTTATAATACTTTTTTCTTCATTCCCGTTTACCTTTTATATCCATATTTTCATCATCTATCGATCTATCTGTCTATCTATCTATCTATCTATCTATCTATCTATCTATCTATCTATCTATCTATCTATCTATCTATCTATCTATCTGTCTGTCTATCTATCTTTCTACCTATCTATCTATCTATCTAACTATCTATCTATCTATCTATCTATCTATCTATCTATCTTTCTATCTATCTATCTATCTATCTATCTATTTATCTTTCTATCTATCTATCTATCTATCTATCTACCTATCTATCTATCCATACATCCACATATAATTATAATGTCTGTATGTTTACACATCAACATTTTCTATCTTTTAATGTATCTATCTGCCTAACTTTGCGAATATTTGTCTGCCTGTTTGTATTTTTTTCCCACCACTGTACAGAAATTCCTATCTCTCCCTGTTAGGGACCGTGACCACAGCAACCAAAGGTCGATAATTCAAAGATTTCTCAAGTCTTTCTTGTGAAAATCGTATTTTCCCGGATTGCTCCCCTTGCTTTAAAGACAATTTTTCTCAACTCTAAAGATAAAGACGATATGGGAATATTTTTAAAACCTACATTTTTTTCAGGAATCAATCGAAGATTACCGTCACAAACTACTGTTTTCTTACACCAAAAAACATTGATATAAATAAATTTTAATGGGATGGGCTAGTTCAGGTTACAAGAGTTCTTTTTATATTGTGCTTTGTGTTAAAATCTTTTTCAGCATTACAAAAAACGCCAGTAGGTATGAGGTAAGAATGCCCGCGTTGACAACTACAGGGATCGTTCCTTCATAGGGTCGAATCTTCTGCCACGGGTGATATTAAGACATTTTTAATATGCTTACTTTTATTCCATATGGTCCACACGACTTTCGTTCCTTTACTTTCCGAAATTTATTATAGACCTGACGCAATTGGGCTACAATTTCATAATTGTCATCCTATTTGATATTGTTGACAGTCAAGCCTAAGTCACTCCTCTCAATCTGCTTGTCTTTCTCTGTCTCCACATAGCTATCGTTATTTTAATAATATTTATCTACTACTTTTCTCTTTTCTTTCCCTTTGCAACCCCCTCCCCATTTAAACTTCTCATTTTCTCTCGTTATCTTTCCTTTTTCGCAATCTTTATCTGTCTAACAATATTCTGTTTGCCTCTATCACTCTCTGCATTTTTTGTAACAACAAAAGTAATCACGCTCTTCATAAATATTATTGTATCAACAAAGAATTTTTATTGCTAAATCTTCGTGATGTTAGCAAAAATGAAAGTTTGGAGTTTTTTTTTTTGGTAGTTTTTAAAGACATACATTTGTTTCGCAAAACATAAACCTCTTGTAATTAACCATAAAAACGTTTCGTCTTTAATGACTAAGATGTTTCTTAAGGATTTTCTATTATTGTCTTACGTTTGTGTAGAAGCCATGTCTTGAAAACCGTAATAACCAAGGTGCTCCGTCGATAACGTGACACCATCAGCTTTGTGAAGTTTAAAAGATTAAAAGGCGACATCTCTTATTTGATTACTTTGTTCCAAGTACAATAAAATGATAATACTTTGCCACTGTGTTCAACAAGAAAAAAAGCCAGATATTGTTATATGAAATACAAGTTGTTGTCTGTTTTTATGTAAAAATGCATTCCTTTCCACATTCTATTACACCCCATTCCATGTGTGTATCAATTTGTTTTTAAATTAAAAAGCTGCCATGGTCTTTGTAATAACTTGAAGTAATTATTATCTTAAAAATCCTTGTAGAGTCATTCCTGCCTTTTTAAAAATATTTCCCTCTTTTTCACACACATGCTCTCTCTCTCCCCCCCCTCTCTCTCTCTCTCTCTCTCTCTCTCTCTCTCATGCTGTATATTAACTCACTTGCCGCAAGCATAGCCTGAGGGCAGCCATATGAACAAAACTAATTTGTCCACTAACGACTTTCCCCGCAGGCAACAGCGGTAGCGAGTGAAAAAAAAACCAACTGCTATGGCTGCATTTCAACTACAGTATTTTGTGTTATGTTGTTCTATGGTCTGCTTGAAACGACGATGATTGACAGTATATGTGTTTTAAAACTTGTTTTAACTGTTAAAGCTAATATTTCCATGACAATAATCTAGAAATTTTAAATATCTAAAGTTCTTCATTAAGTCGGCCACTGCTACTTTTACTACTTCTACTACTACTACTACTACTACTACTGCTGCTGCTGCTGCTGCTTCTGCTGCTGCTGCTGCTACTACTACTACTACTACTACTACTACTACTACTACTACTACTACTACTACTACTACTACTACTACTACTTCTACTACTTTCTGTCTCTTTTTATTTACTATTTCTCCTAAAAGAGAAAGAGCTTAATTACAACCACTGCCTCTGCTGTAATTTATCATATATTGCAAAAACCGCTTGCTTTTATTACTGCTACAGTTTTTTAGTCGACAGAATTCCGGAGAATGTTTCCTTACGTCAATATTTATAAAAATCTCGAGAAAATAATTTGTAGCGTTGTCTATGGTTGGTTAATGATGATTAAGTTATCTATTATCGATAAATTTTCATTGTGTCGCTCATTTGAAGACGTTGAGCAATCAAATCAGGACCATTTCAATTGCCATGTTTAATGGTAAGGTGACGCTTATTTACCTAAAGTGCAGTAAGAATTTTTTTTACCTTAAATATTAGCTAGTGTGAATGAAAATCGTGTTGATTTCGACTATTTTCTTGTAGATTTTTGCCTTTTAACTTTTTTAAACAGGAATGATAGACCGTGTTTTCTTTAAAATCTGAAAATAGAAAGTACATAGAAAAAGAGCAATATCAGATTTGATGAGTGAAATGCGGGAAAGTACATCACAGAGACAAATTGAATGGCAATAAAAGGATTGGTACAAAAGTATTATAATCATGCATGTTTATATTTGAATTCATATGAGATAGACGGACT
>BMAT01002452.1:174475-185199 GCA_019649035.1 Elysia marginata | reverse complement strand
TTAAGGTAAAACCGCCGTCGAAATTCTCTGATATCGCAAAGAAGAGAGAGAGAGAGAGAGAGAGAGAGAGAGAGAGAGAGAGAGAGAGGGAGAGAGAAAGAGAGAGAGACAGGCATACAGACAGAGACAGACAGACAGATAGAGAAAGAGAGAGAGAGAAAGACAGAGAGAGAAAGAGAGAGAGAAAGACAGAGAGAGAGAAAGAGAGACAGAGAGAGTATTGCAAACCTGTACCTAAGTCTAACAAATAGATGAAACTAAATATATTACTTGGACCAGAATTGGTAGAACAAAGTTGAAGTTGAAGCCGAACCCCTACCACTTGATAATGGTCTTAATTTTTCTTAAATCGATAATTGAACGACATGGTCAGGGACTGACTAAAGTCCGTGACTTTTTATCCTTTCCCCTGTAAAGTAAAGTGCAAGGAGTAAACAAGTCAGCCTGCTCGACTTACTGCGCTACTTTTGTATAAATTTCAATGTTTTTGCTGTTTAGAGTATACCTTTCATATCTCTACCTTTAAGTCTTTGTCCTCCTTATCATTACCAACAAATAGTATTCTCTGGTGTTTAACTAATTAAATACAACGAACGGTCACTGACTTCCAGGTCCATAAACACATTGCTGACCTAAATCAAACCCGTTATTGGTTTTTTCTGATTATAGAGCGAGAACTATCAATGAGTTGATTCTGCTGTACTCAAATAAAAACTAATGCTGTATTGTTCGTCGTATTCGTTACTAAATTTTGATTGAAAAACGGCAAGATAATAAATATATCTACGCCAGGCAGTGTTTAACAGTCTTTCCCAATTTGATTGGGCATTAGCTGCCTCCACTATTTTTTCTGATCTCTAGATCTATGATTTATAAGAGGCATACCTTATATGCTATTTTTTGTTCTCTGTGTTTGCTGCCTATAGCTGAGTCTTGGTGCGCTTCCAGTTTCAACGTTTGCCTTTGGTGCGATTTGGATCTTCCAGTTAAACTGAACGAGTCGCCTATAGAAGCTAAGTAAGGACCTTCGCAATGAAACTTCATTTTGTAAGGAGCGAAGTGGCGACATGGTATAAGCTATGTTTCTCTAAATGGCAAGGCGCAGGGTGCCAACGCAACAATAAATCGAAGGTTTGAATCATTTCGGGCATTTCCAGTTAAAGCCTACTTCTCTCCACTGCAAATTTCATACCTTTAGAATCTTTCAATCAAAAAAGTTCCAAAGGGTTTTAGTAAAAGTGGCGAAATGAGCTATGCAACATAATACATTGTTTCACAAAAATTAAATTCTGAAAACAGTAAATTAAAGCAGCGAAAATTTAGTGCATGTTTACACCTCTGTGTTTTTCTTTGTCACTTTATGAAACAGAATGATTCGGTTTCCAAGAATGATTTTCTAACCCGGTGTTGGTAAACTCGTACCTGCACTTCTCTTTAAAAAGGACTAGCGGCAATTGCTTTAGTTTGACGAGCGCCGGAATCTGATAAATGACATCGTTATGAATACTTAACTCTGATTGATATTGAGTTTATTCTTACTACCAACTTTCTTTTGTTTTTGTCTTTGCTTTTGCTGTGCAAGTCATAATGAACGGGATATTTTAAAGCCGAGTTAGCTGTTGTAATTGGCTCCAGGTTATGACTCGTCCAATACAGGAATCAATAGACTAATTTGATCTTTGAGGAGTCTTTTGATTACCTTTTCAAACGCAACGAGATGAATTCATCGATTTCTCAAGCCATGCATTCTCTTTGATCGGGATCAATGAAGCTTTTTTTTTCTCAACACTACTATTTTAAAAGTTACCACGGCACGCTTTATTGTCTCAGTTTTTAGACTGCCACACTTAAAAGGTCTTCTTTATTTTGTTTTTACTAATATGTTTTCATTAGCTAAAAAGTTCTGTCATTTTCTTTATTTAGACTGAGGTTATTCACTCTTCAAGTTAGCTCTGTAACGTTTTTGTTTTGTTTTCGTCGCTTTTCTAAGATACTAGAGACCTTTAGCACACGCACCGTGTCTCACTACGCGTACGTGAAAATCGGGAAAGCACATTGAGAAACTATAAAAATAATGAAACCAGTTTCTAAAAATAGACCCACAGACGTTCGCGTCATACTCACGCGTTGCTGCTTAAAGTCTGTACTATCTTCATACCACTTGTACACTTACACTAAAGACAATTTAACTTAACATGTCTCCATCAGTTTGAAGCGTTTATTGGCTTCTTTATCTATATCTTTACCTAGAATCTATCTATTTATTTATCTATCTATCTACCTATCTATCTATCTATCTATCTATCTATCTATCTATCTATCTATTTATCTATCTATCTGTCTACCACATTTTACTAGCTAGCTATTGTCTATCTATCTATCTATCTATCTATCTTTCTTTCTATCTATCTATCTACTTGTCTATCTATCTATTAGTCTATCTATCTATTAACTTGTCTATCTATCTATTAGTCTATCTATCTATTAACTTGTCTATCTATCTATTAGTCTATCTATCTATTAGTCTATCTATCTATCTAACTGTCTACCTTTTGTCTTTTATTTTACTTCGCTCTTTCTTTCTTATTCATCTTATGCTTGGTGTGTGCCATGCAATTTCCAGTCAGTTTGTTATTATTATTATTATCTGTTTTTGTCCCTCTTTCCTCTCCCAACCATCCTTCTTTCCATGGCTCCGTTTCTGTCGTTTCTACCCTAATGTGGCTCACTCTGTCTTTCTGCCAACCAGTCTGTCTGTCACCCAGCCTGCTTATCTCTATCACCCTCTCTTCGTTACTCTCTGTAGCAACCTTCTGAAAGAATAGCACCACAACGGAATACGTTCTCTATTGATTATGCTGCAAATAAAGAAAAAAAAAGAAAGAAAAACCTTCCCCAGGCTTTCCGCCTTTCAATGCTATGGCCGATAATTAGATCTAAGCACCCGCATTAAATAAAAGCAACGCTGGATTATTGGGAGACGCAGACGAATAATGAAGACTTGACTCGAATTATGTTGACATCAGTGTATTGACCAACAGGTTCTGTCATTAGAAACGTGGGGTTTTATGGTGACTAACTGTATTAGACAGCTAGTGGTGTGTACAAACAAGAGCTGCTCTCTTATGATGATAACGAAAGGTTTTGCGCAACGGATAACATCATTATTGGAGTAAGATACAATATTATCATACATAGCCTATCCGAATTATAAAGCAGAACAAGTAATTATGAATAAGGGCAGAGGGGAGGGTTTATTTATAATGAGGAAAAAAAGATGAGAGGACAAAAGTAAGGGATAATAAGTAAAACATAGATAAGGATAATTATGTATCCAGGCGTTTTCTCTAACAATTGAATTTCCTCCTCTTGAATAACAGCAAGTGTTGTAGGTCGAGCCATAAGGTAATTAATGGACAATAAACATGAGCACAATAATTCCAGAGTTTGATAGAAGAACACATTGGCTATGTATGGTAATACTGTATCTCATTCCTATAATGATGCTATTCGTTGCGCAAGACCTTTCATTGTCACCACAAGGAGCAGCTTATGATCGACGTGTCCGTTTTCTGCAGCTTCAATTTTCTTCACCCTCAATAATTACCATAATACCAACACGTTCTTTTTGTTTTGTTTCATAATCTATATAACTATATATTTATTTATCTATATATCTGTTTACCACATCTTACTAGCTAGCTATAATCTATTTATCTATCTGTCTATCTATCTGTTTGTCAATCTATCTATTAGTCTATCTATCTATCTAACTGTTTAATAAAACGCCGACAAATCTAATCAGTGAGATGGGCTGCGTAAATTTGGACGAATCTAATGGCAATGACCTAAATCTGCCTTTCGGTGCAGAATTGTATATAAAAAGTGTTTATAATAGTGCTTTGTTTGAGCTGCGTTATATTTTCTTTAACAATCGAGCGACACAAAGAAATGCGCAATATGTGCAAGGAGGCATGTGAGAGATATGGTGTTTACCAAGTTGTGTCGTAGATTTAGGTCAGAACACTAGAGAAGTAAAAGTTTTCAAAACGTCCCTATCTAAATTTGCAAATAACACATTTAAAGATGTTTTTTTTCTCTAATGGAAAACAAAGGATCTTTGTTTTTTTCCTTTATATTATCATTTGATTTATGCTTAAACATTCACATCGAATTGAAGTAAAAATGAGTTTCCCAAGATCAGAAACCGCAATTCTTGAAACATGTATAACAGCAAAATCCTTGATCTTAAAAGAAGAAAAAAACGTAGTGTAGTTTCATGGTCCGTTCTGTTATAAATTTAAATTTGTTGAAAAAGATTCAGAGACGTCGCAGTTTATCGGTAAGCATTTTAACTCTCGAAATATGAGGACCATAGGCTGGATAACGTACATTTTTTCTCATCCATGAGATGAAATGGGTACTTGGCATGAAGCAGCAAAATGTCTGGTAATAGTGCTGAATTGAGGCGCTCTCTCAGATAGATTGTCCTCTGTGAGTTAAAGAGTTAAAGATGAAGTTCTTTGAAACAACTCATGTTAATCGCTCCAGTGGGTTCTGCATTAAGTTTCAACCGCTTGCGTATATCATTAACGTTGCTGTATGTATTTTACAGCAGAAGGGAGGGACATTCAGATTTATATTGTTATATCTATTTTTTCGCTGCCATGTTGACATTATTGCCGGCTGGCCCATCGTTTTGACAGACAAATTAAATTTGGCTTCCTGCAATGCGGGCGGGGCTGCTCTTCCATCTCAAATTTTATCTGCGTAGCCAAATTGAATTTTCTGCCGCGCTATTTCAAAACATCTTGACGATACTCTTGGCTGCTGCATGCGGACCTTTGAGGTAGAAAGCAAATGAGAAGAAGATGAAGGTGGGAATGAAAGAGTGAAAGAAAAGATGAGGTGCGGAGGAGAAAGAAACGGATGGATGGAGAGAGAGAAAGAGGGAGGGAGGGAAATAATAAAAAAAAGAAATGAGGACTAAAATTTGACAGAAAGAAATAAAGATAGACAAAGAAAAAACGTTTTCAAGGAAGAAACAACAATATCAAGAGAGGTCGTAGGACTCTGCAGACTTTCTCGCATAATCAATTAATGCCAACAG
This sequence comes from Elysia marginata, assembly GCA_019649035.1. NCBI lineage: Eukaryota > Metazoa > Mollusca > Gastropoda > Plakobranchidae > Elysia > Elysia marginata. The sequence goes on along the minus strand of BMAT01002452.1, from coordinate 180,089 downwards.
TCTTGTGACATACCAGTTCTGTAGAAGTCGATCATCATTCTATCTAGTCAGTTATTATAGAGATCAATAGCCATACTAGTTAGTTATTGTGATCGCCAATAGGCATATTATGTAGTTCTTGTATAAGTCGATAGTCATACGATTATCTAGTCAGTTACTGTAGAAGTCGATAGTCCTACTATCTAGTCAGTTATCTTAATAGTCAATAGCCATATTATTAACTCAGTAGTTTTATTTTGATAGTCGATAGTCTTACTGTAAATTCGATTATTTTGATATTAATAATCTTGTACCTAGCCAGTTATTTCAGTAGCCGGTAGTCATTCTATCTCGCCAGTTATTGTAGGTCTTCAATTACTGGCCAAGGAAGGTCTCTACTCACTCAGAAGTAACTGTCTTGTTTCTCTGATTAGCGACCTAGTCCAGGCATGGTTATCGTCCAGGGATCGGTCAGGCTGTGGTCAGTGATGGTGAAAGCTTCTCGAGTGGCTGCCTCACTCTATTGATTGGCTGGGCATTATGGGTGTCTCTCTGGAATATTGTTTTGCTAGGAATGTGGTCAAGGGTGTGTATTCTTGGTTGTATGTGCGTTCTGAGATGGGATTGGATCAAGGGGGAGGGAAGAGCAAGGCTTCAGAATGCCTTTTAAGAACATGTACTTCTTTAAGACTGTTGTAGAATTTAGTGTGTACAAAATATATATTTTGCATATGGTATGTATATATGCAAACAAACCAGATGTGTGTGTGTGTGTGTACATGACTGTGTCTTGGGGCGCTTCCTTCTTTTCTCCACACCTCGGCTCTCTCTCTCTATCTCATATCTCTCCCTCTCCTATCCATCTCTCTCTGCTTCTATCTACCTATATGTCGATCTATCTGTGAATGTATAATATCGCTCTCTATTTTTCTATCTAGCCATTCAGCAAGTCTTTGAAGCTATTAAGTCACCAACCCATCTAGTTATTTAGACAACTGTCTACCTATATAGATAGAACCTACTTTTTGGTGTCCTAGCTTCTGTATATTTATTTAAATTTCATCTAGCTTTAAATATATCTGTCCAATCTTTCCATGTATATCTTAGCAACCAGTAATCTTCATGCAAAATAGTCTGATGTACCCATCTCCCTATTAAAGTATACATCAAACAATGCAAGCTTTTCACTATCCCCTTCTTCTCTCTCTCCCTCTCTCTTTCCCTTACTCACTCTCTCTCTCTCTCAAACTACCTCTTCGCGATCCACGTTGTTTTTCTATCTCTATTTTTGGGCCTTTTATGGCACGCAGTGTTGTTTCTTTCTGTCTCTTTCTTTATTTCTATATTTCTCATTTTCTCCCTACCTCTTTTCCTGCTCTGTCGCACCATCTGTCCGTTTCCCTCTATGCCTGTTGCTCCGTTCTGCCTGCCTGCATCTCTATCTATGCCTCGTTGTCAATTTATATCTCTGCGTGGTGTCTTTATGTCTCTCTCTCTCTCCTTCTCTCTCTCTCTCAACCTCTGTTGTTTCCCTGGTCCCCCGCTAGTCGCTTAATCTAATGGATGTGACATCCGTACATCATGTTGAATAGAACTTCAATTATTGCATTAGATCGAAGTTTTGTTGGCTGCCCCATCATCTCTCTCTCTTTCCGCCTCTGTCGTGACTTTTCACTTCGACTTTCATCATTTAATTGAGAGAGCGACCGGCGCACTTGGGATTTGTACGTACTATAGATATTCTACATTGCTTTTAGTAACCTAGAGTTCTCCCCCATTTCCATCATCCTTTTTAACTTATGAAGAACCCCCCCCCCCACACACACACACGTTGAACTAGTTGAAGAATATTTTGCTTTATAGATAAATAGTGAGCTGAAATGAGATAAATTGGGTTATTATTATTTTTTTTTCATTGTCATTGAGGACAAGTTGTCATGAGATTAACTTTGGGTGCAGGCTTAGACTGCACAGAAATTTTCACTAATTATTACTAGATCATTCCAGCGCAAAAAGGGAGTCGTATATAATATTCTCTGTACTTTTCGCCTTGTATTTTGAAATTGTGATCTTTTTGGTGTATGTAACTTGCAATAAACATTTTTATAACTAAGCGCTTGATTTATCAGTTGATGGCTCTGTTTTTAAATTTTTGTTTATCTTATGTTATTTCCGTATTGGCATAGAAATTTGTTCAAATCTTGTTTTTTTGTATTTTTTTCGATTAAAAACGTCCTGTATATGCAGACAATATTTTTAAAATACAAATAAGATAGATTAAAGAATACCGACAATGAAACAACGTCTCTTCTAAATCTGAGTCATCATTGCATGACATTCAATAACTCGCTGCTGTAAAACACATCGTAGCAACAAGAATCATGTTGTCTCACACTTGAAATAAAAATAATACACACATAAATTATGGGTTTTTTTCACTGTTTTGATTTACATTTAAACCACCATTCTCTAGATTGCCCTTGTCAGGAAACTGCAGATATGTGGCTAGTTTTATATTATTTTACGTTTTGTTTTAACATTTATTTCAATGAAAAGGCTATAACCGCGAAGAGATGTTTGAATTGATTGCAAATTGCAGAAGAGTTTGGGAACAGTATTAAAACACATCAAAATCAAAACAAAGCATATTCGTTCTCTGAACATTAATTTGTCTGAATGCCTTCGTTAAGATTACCTTTTATTGCTTTTGCGTAGAAATTCCCTCGCTGTTCCCTCGCTGTGAATGTTTACCTTATTTTCCTGTCTTTTTATCGTTTTTAATCTCTTTATTTCAAATCATTCCATCTGTCAAAATCTTTAAATTACGTTGTCTTATACGTCCTCCTCTTCTTCCTTATTCTCTGATGTTTTTTTCTCCTTTTCAAAGCGATTTAAAAAAAGAAAAGATAAATGCCTTTATAATCATCTCGATCAGTTTGTATCAGAACAAATTTTTTCTTAACCCTCTATTTTACTCACCGTCGTCCTCTTTCTTCGTCTATCTAATTTTAACTTTGTCTTTTCTGTTGCCTACTTTGTTTTTCTTTCATTACAAACGAACCTCTTTACCATAAACTCTGTTATCTCCTAAAAAGTTTGTTTAAAGAATTTGTCTCTCTACTTGCGCACCTCTTTGAAGTAAGTCTGCAAAACGCACAAATGTTACAAGAGGTATTTTGTCGCTCCTGGAAGCTGTTGATTAAACAGTCCAATAATCCAGGTGTTTATCGTTCTACTTAACAGCATGTCTCATGAATAATGATCTATGAGGGATTAGGATGGCGGCTTAAATTAATCCATCATCTTTATCTTTGATCATATGGCAAGGGAAACCTTAAAAGGATGTGTTAGTAGAAAGAAACTAACCGCATTTGTGTACTCTTAATAGCAATTTTTCGTAGGATTCCTTAAAAAGTCAAAAAGATAAAAGAGCCAAGAATTATGTAAAAATGTAAACATTGACATTGTATCCATATCTGTACTCATCAACAAGAAAGGCCTTTCCGCTTTCAGCGCCTTTACTTTTTTTTTTAATGCTTGCTTCTTCTACACGTATCTCTCTTTCTCTGTCTGTTTCTCTTTTTTAAAAATTTGAAATCGATCTATCTCTTTGTCTTAATCTTTCTCTCTTACTATATTTTGACCTCTGCCTGTTTTTTGCTTCTCTCTCTCTTCCCCCTCTCTCACTCTCACTCTCTCCATAATTCTCTGCCAATCACTCTAGCTATTTTTTTTCTCTTTTCGTTTTTAAGATCATTTTTTTTTTCAGCTGAGTAAAATAAAAGATTTAATATTTGCCTTTATGCGGATTGCGTTACTAGCTTATGATTCTAAAAATCTAGTCTGTTCCAGTCTGACTTGACTTTTTTTGCTCTTGTTCTTAACTGCTTCCTTGTTGTAGCGAGATTTTAAATCAATATTAATTCTACATCTAAAGCAGTTTGCCTACAAAAAATAAACTTTGTAATAATCCTAACAAAAGGTTCGCCGTATCTCTCAGATGTAATTATTGTTCTGTTGAATAATCGTAGTTCCTGAAAATCTTTCAGTTTTATGGCGTCTTAAAAATGAAAAAAAAAAATAAATTCTCTGACATCATCCGTGTGTTTGACATAACCAGCTAAAATTTTTGAGTTTGTTGTAGAGTACTGGAATTTTCGTGCAAAAAATCAATTATACTAGTTTGAACTGAAAGTCACTATAACACACCCCGATTCACTAGCTACCGTCTGTTGCGTTTATAAAATTCGGTATTTTTATTGTTTGTAGACTAACCTTATAACTTTTTTCTTACAAAAGAATACTTTATTTGACTTGAATAATAATAGATCACTCTTTATAAGTGACAGCATAGATCGCCCCTGACATCAAAAACTTATTGAGTTTGATTCAGGAGAAAAATCACTGGAAAGATAAAGCTGCAGTTTGAAGTGTCTCTCTCTCTTAGACTGAATAAAAATCATAGCTATTTCCCTACCGTAGAAGGATTTGGCTTGGGGGAGTCCTCTAATGATTTTAAAACACCCAAAGTCACAGATGTTAATGCGCGGCTACTGAGTCTTACAAGAACACAAAAAAACTTTTTGAATTTTCTCTAGATCAACATAGTGGACTTGAAAATTTTTTCTCTCTCGGAAGCAAGTTACGTAACCACGCGCTCTATAATCTTCATAAACTTTGGTGCTGGACTCCCAAGCTACCTCTGTGGATTTTGAGCTGTTGGTCAACGAAGCATCTTACTCTATCTTTTTGTTATCGGTGTGGCTTTGAGGGAATTCCCGTACGGCCTGGTGAGTACATTCACCTGTTAGTTTGCTTGTTGTTATTGTTGTTAAAGGAAAACTATTGGTCGTTTGTTTTGTTTCATTTTATGTTTTCAGCTCCTTAAATTTTAGCTTTTCAAAATATTTTGTTTAGAGTTCTTAAGATAAAATTATTTGTGGATGTTTTATTTCTTTTTTTTTCTCTTTATCCTACCATTGAAATTATTTGTAACATAAAAGGCTTGCTATTTTTATCTTTTTCCTGTTTTGCAATTGGTTTGTATTTATTTAATGTTTTGGTTTAACAATCTTTTTTTTTATACTTTTATATTGCTAGTAGTATTTTGTTGTCGTTCTTTTTCTTTTACTTATAATTTTTTTTTATCGTGGTAATTCCGATCAAGACGCTCTGGTTTTTACATTCAGTAAATAAATCCTTCACAAATTTGATATCATTTTACTGCTTGTGATCGAAAATCTCTCAAACGCTCTCTCTCTCTCTTTCGTTCTCTCTTTCTCTCTCTTCTCTCTCTCAATCACGTTGCTGGTAAGCCCGACACTGTGTAAAAATATCTCTAGTTAAATGTGTTACGTTAGGTGTTCTGAGCTCTCGTTTTTTTAGCGTGTTTTAATTACAGTCTGACTTTCTGTAAAATCAGAGGCTATCCAAATTTCTGATGTCTTTATTTTAAGTTTGTTTTATTATGATGTTAAAGTCAAGTTTAAATTATAAAGATGTTCTCATGTTTGAATAGAGCATTAAAGGGGTCTTTTATTACTTTGACCTAACAAGAGCTTTGACCCAAACTGTAAATTTTTTGTCTTTTGTGCAACAAAATTTCACAAAAGTTACGTCACGTGCAGGAAGATGT
>BMAT01002452.1:134148-147190 GCA_019649035.1 Elysia marginata | reverse complement strand
AAATACACGGTTTTACCTTTACTGAATGTATAAACTTGTAATGAGCAAGTTAATTCTTGTTCGCGCATCGGTGCTTTCTTAGTTAAAAGAGACCTTTAGCACACGCACCGTGTCCCACTACGCGTACGTGAAAATCGGGAAAGCAGATTGAGAAACTATAAAAATAATGAAACCAGTTTCTAAAAATAGACCCACAGACGTTCGCGTAATACTCACGCGTTGCTGCTTAAAGTCTGTATTAGAGACCTTTAGCACACGCACCGTGTCTCACTACGCGTGCGTGAAAATCGGGAAAACAGATTGAGAAACTATAAAAATAATGAAACCAGTTTCTAAAAATAGACGCCATAGACGTTCGCGTCATACTCACGCGTTGCTGCTTAAACTCTGTATTGACGCAATATTGACGACGCAAGACTATGTTGAAGTCTTGCCAGAGAAGTATACCATGTTATACATACTTTGTTTAGAACATCCACAAATAATTGGGAAGGCTACTGTAGCTTTAAAGTTTGTTCTCTTGTCGCGGTCATTTGATTTTATCGGGGAGAATGTAGACAAAGGAGTTGCTTTTATGAATAAGTTTATTTTGTTTTAGATTTAAATATAAGAGCAAAGCTAACTTTATAAGTCACAAAAATAAGTCAAGTTGTATTGTAATAAAATTTGCATGCAATGGCCTTACAAATAAATCATGATTTGCTTTTTTCAACCTTGGCATTTCTACCTTCTTAGCTCTAGAGTAGAGGGAAAATTTTGAGTTAGGTTTGATTGGGGTTTTAAGTCTTTCAACACTCTAGTTTGTTTCAAACAAAACACAAGTCGCCTAGTCTGATTTGAGGTTTTACAAGCTTTCAGAGGAACTCGTTTCAACCACAGCTAAAGAACCACAAATTTTCATACTCTTTAAAGGCATAAAAACCGTTCAGAACTTGAATAAGTCTGTTCCGGGTCTGATGTTTTTGAAGTATATCTTACAATTATAGCTGAACTGCATGTTGCCAAGGTCTAGGAGAAGCTACCCCATAACAAGAAAAGGTTATTTTCCACCCACAGTTTTGTCCCCTTTTCACTGCTCGAGGAGTGAGGGCTGGCAAGAAACACGACTCACTCACCACTCGTCGCAATGTCTGTGATCGTCTCCGTACGCTCGCTCTTTGTGGTGCTGGGTTTATCGATTCCATGCGACGAAATTTGAAATTCAAGAGTCGTCTCCCTTAGACTAACTTTTCTTCAAGGACACAGAATAAGAAAAGTTATCTCTCTTGTGTTAAGTTGGTAACATTTGTGGGAGTTTTCAATTGGGTACTTTTTGTAGTTTCCCTTGGACGTTAGATTAATTAAATAGTTCGAATTACGGAGCAGCTATTGTTTTAATTGAATGTAGAAAGCTAGCGAACGTAAAAAAAATCATACTTTTGTTTAAATAGAGAAATATTGCACTGTAAAGGTACATAAACTCGCATGTAATTGTGCCTAATTTGTCTAGTCGATAGTTAGGGTTTAACTTTAAGTGTGATTCTTGTTCCTGGCTATTCCTTCTTGTTTTTCATTTTGATTGTTTGCGTTCTCCTGGTTTTGATTTTGTTAGGTTGTTTGAATTTTAACGTCTCTTTTCAACAACAAGGTTATGTCAGACACGGCGCTTGGGACACATGAAAGCGTGCTGCCAGACTGCGATGTAAGGAGCGCTTGCATGCACCATACCCAGTCACATTATTCTGACACCGGCCGACCAGACTTAATACTAAATCCATAATGCCAGACACTAGGCGGATCAGCTGCTAATACCAATTTTAAAAGTCCTTGGTTTGAGTCGGCTGGGGATCGAACCACGCACCTCACGATCTATGAGCGAGTGTCCTACCGCTAGGCCGCAGAGCCGGTGCATCAGAGGTCACCATTTATTTATTTATACCCACTAAAATGGCGAAATTTTCATGCTCCGTATGTCATCGATATAGCAGGATTTTCGTATGTAACTGCATACTCTCTAGATCCTCTTGGCGGTCTACATGCCGAGGAAAACCTGCCAGTGGTGCGTTCTGTAGTGCTATAAATCCCACAGGAAGAAACGCAAATTTGACCTTAAGTACAGGAACTTCCCAGAGAAATGGATCCGATGATCCTCTTAAATAACATCCGGGTTAGTTGTTAAGTACAGGTTTGCATGCTCCACGGTTGTAAATCGAAAGATAGTAGAACCAACTCGGTGACTAAAGTGTTGAGGGTTAGGTTGTACTCAGAGGTCTTGGTAGTTTTATCTCTAAGGTCTTGGACATTCTTATCAGTAATGCTGACAAGGAAGGTTGGACGTGAAATGAAGCAGAGGTAGACAATGGCAGCGGTTTTTCATGGAGCCTTGAACAGATGAGAAACGGACTCAGGATTTAACATTGAAACGACTCATCATCACGATACAATGTCATGTGTGGCGGGAGTGAATGCAGAATTTGCGATCTACAGCTTTAACTGTTTAGGTCACCCTAATGACGTTGGGTGCCTTACGTATAGATGAGTTTGTGTTTTATTTCTGTTATCTTTTATTTCTAATGTTTTATTTCTGTTTTTCTTTTATTTCTCATTTTTTACTTCTGTTTTCTTTTATTTCTCATCATAACGCAAATTGAATTGTTCGAAAAACGAACTCTAAACGCAAGATTTATGATTGTTTTAGATGTTGCCGTTTTTCATTTTTGGCCACTAATCCTTAACGTTTAGTGTTTTTCATGGAAGGTAAAAAAAAAACTTAATTTGGAAATCATGGTAACACTAGAAACTAAGTAAGGGTCTCCCTTTCTTGTCTGTTTGCTTTTTTTGTCCTGCCTTGATATGACCTGGCAAGCTCATTCTTGAAGGAATAGAAAACCGTACAACTGTGAAAGCTCAACACAGCTCTAACAACAAGTATTCCCAGCAAACACGAATGTATATATGCCTGATCGATTAGACCAACACAGTCACTAAAACACGAATAGGGGGGACAACTAACTGCAGCTAAACCACGGCCCAGGGCTTTGTTATATTATAGGTGTCTCATAGCAAACTCATTAGGGGGTTCTGAGACCACAGTGGCAAGGCTGGATAATTAGCTGATTTGTCGTCATAAACTACTGAAGCTAAACGTTTTTCTTCAATATACGAAAAAAAAAACTGGGATGTTTTATATTTAAGACATAGATTGTATAGGACTTTAACTTTTTAAAAAAAGAAACGACATTCTAAACTCTGAAAGAAAATATGGTTGTACAGTAACTCTTTGTTAAATGTAATTATTTCTTTTTTTTTTTAATTTTTTTTTGGTATGGCTAAGTGTTAATGTGCTTCCAGATTCAATGGTTACATTTGGTGCAATTTAGATCTTCTCGATTAGATTAAGAAGTCGCTTAAACAGGCTAAGCAAAGATCTTTGCAATGGAACTTTTTTTGAAAGAAGCGTAGTGGCGACTTGGTATCAGCTTTGTTTCTCTTTGTTGCAAGGCTGTGGGTGCAGAAGATACTACAAGTCAGTTGTTCGAATAAAAGGAGGACATAAATTATGCCGGGCATTTCCACTTAAAGTATATTTAGCTCCCACTGCTAGCCTCATAACTATAAATGTTTCAATCATAACTCTTTGTTAGTATGTGGAATTATAAAGGTTAAGAAAACATAATTATTGTACACATCAAGCTCTTTGTTGTTCACTAAAGGATATAGAGGTGGATGAGGATTTTGGAATTAAAAAATGTACTGGAGTTTTTTTTATCTTAAAATTAAAATAGCCAAGATAACACAAAAATCATATCAACGCCTTTGCCTTGTATGTGTCGAAATGTTGCGTGCTAGAAATAAATCCTTTTTTTCAGGAATTATTTCCTTTTGTGCGCTACTTGGTTCAGAAAAAAAGTATTGGAAACAATTTTTAAAAAATAGGCTATTATCTTTAAATATGATGAAAATAATTATGATTTACGTGAAGATTTTTTATCCCTGCCGTGGATAATTGCTCAGAAAAACTATATGGAACGTCTGATGAATATAAATAGATACTGAAACTAATGTTGCCATGGCAACATAAAAGTATCCGCGAATAAATAAATTTATCTAAGTAAGCTGAATGAAACCACAACTTTTTAATTATCATCACCTCTAACGTTCTTGCTCTCTCTCTCTCTCTCTCTCTCTCTCTCTCTCTCTCCTCTCTCTCTCTCCTGACTTCCCGTCTCAATTTCTTCTCCTCTCGCACTCTCTTTATTAGTAGAGACCTTTAGCACACGCACCGTGTCGCACTACGCGTACGTGAAAATCGGGAAAGCAGATGGAGGAAACTATAAAAATAATGAAACCAGTTTCTAAAAATAGACGCCACAGACGTTCGCGTCATACTCACGTGTTGCTGCTTAAATTCTGTTCTGTCTCGTCTTCTACTTCTTCTCGTTCCTGTTATATTTTTTTTCTTCTATCGAGCTCTCTCTGTGCACCTCTCTACTTCTTTCTAACCCCTCCTCATGTTTTCTTTCTTGTTTTCCATCTCTCTACTCCCCCCTCTCTCTCTTTCTCTCTCTCTCATTCTCTCTACCCCCACCCCTTTCTTTCATTTTTATCCCACGTCCTCTTTCTCTCTCTTTCTCGTCCCTTCCAGCCACCCTCTTCCTCTCAATTGTCAGACACCAAATATTTTGTGAAAGGAAATCGAATGAATCATAAAGTAAAGCAAAAAAATAATAACCATGAACAGATGCAATAATTTTTTTAAAACTTTGCCATAAAATAATATGTGAAAATCAACGTCGATACCTCTCATTCCGATGCATAAAAGAACGTTTATTTTGTCCCTGTCGTTGCTGTTATGCTTGTGTTCTTATAGCGTAATTTGTAATTTAATTTTCCATCATCTCTGCCATATTCAATTTTCTGCCCCACTCGTGTTTAATCGCTGATGTTTCTTTGTATGAATCTCATCTGTTAAATTGCGTCTAATGCAAAAGATGTTCTAGTGAATCAATCCCACGTCCCTCTCGACAACCCCCCCCTCCCCCCTCCCCAAGAGTTTAATGCGTTTGATCTTACTGCGTAACTTTCTTTGGGCGGTGACCTTGCGATAATCGAATAAGAACGTTGATCCGGTCCAAAGCAGTCTTTAATTAGAAAGTGAACCAATTCTATCTCTACTTCATTCCATCTCTCTGTCACTCAATCTCTCTCTCCCTTTCTCTCTCTCGCTCTCGTTCTCTTTCTCTCTCTCTCTCTCTCTCTATTTCCTCCCATTCTCTGTCACTTTCTCCACATTTGCATACTACCCTTTTGCTTCATCCATTTCTGTTCATTATCTCTCTGTTTGCCTGTCTTTCTGTTTCTTACCTGTCTATAGCCATTTTTCTATTTCTCTACCTGTTTATTCTACACCCCCCCCCCATCGTACTCATCTCTCTGTTTCCCCTGTGTACGTCGATATACCTGCCTATATATTCATCCATTCCTCACTTTCTTTCTTTCTTTTTTTCCTAACAGCACCTATCGTGCTCTTCTTACATGCCAAGTGCCTCACCGCAAACATATTTCTCCCAAACTCACACAACCAAGTTTCTAACACGGGCAACCTGTTATCAATATTTAATGTCGCACTATGCGCTCAGTGAACACAAGAGATCTAAGAGAATCTACAGTACAGCAGATACATAACCACTTGCCCTTAAGCTGCCATCTCATGACAACAGATTAAAAACTACGACTACTGCGGGTTTGTCCTAAGGTCGTGAAGAGCAAGGTTATTCTTTTCCGGAGAGGGTTGGTTCTCCTCCCGCAAAATTCAGGTCAATGATCGGTGCCGATTCAGTTCATACTTTTCTGTTGCTAATGAGGACCTCAGATTTGTGTTGATAGATCCTCACGGGTTAGTCATAAACGTTGCATAGCACAATTTTTTTCTTTTCTCTTCTCGTCTCTTCGCCCCCCTCTCCTCTTCACGTTTAATATGTTCTTCTTTCTATTTACTCTGTCCCTCCCTCCCGGCTATCTCACTCTTCCTCTCTCCTCTCTATCTCTTTTGCTGTTTAGAAAGGTAACTGGGCTCCATTCTAAAAAAAAACTTGAACGTTCATTTAATTTTCAATAAATTTTCCATGCACCTTGCGCTTCACACTGCTAATTTGCTAAAGCAAGCCAGATATCCATGAAGTGCATTGAGCGATTTAAAGTTGTTGAACCCTTAGCCTCTATTCAGACATCTAATTTTCTTCCGCTTTTGATTTCCGAACTGCCTGGCATGACACATGACGGCCAATAGTTCATCTTTTAGCAATAGTTTTTATCTTATCGCCGCGCTAATTAGCGAGTTGTCATGCCATAGAGAACACACCGCTTGGGCCTTTTTCAAAAAAAAATTTTGCTGGAAATTAATCATTCACAACAAAACAAATTATGATTAGCCGTATAATGAACGTAATTACTTTCGAACTAACAAACTGTACACATTTAAAACTTAGATTGTTTTTGGCATTCATAGTTTAATTTAATTTGTTAGTTTTATACTTCTATAGATTACAAACTAGCCAATAGCAGTAGTAAATATAACTCTGTTTTGTTTTTTTCCGTTACGTGTATGAATATAAGAGTCGGTGAACAGAAAAGAGTAGGATGCCATAATGGGTTACCTGCAATGATGACGTTGCTGCGATCAAACTTAATTATAGGTGAACGGTTAATGGGACAGGAGGATCCCAATAGGCCCATTCAGTTCGAATTTAAACTGATGATAGGGGAACGGTTAATGTCACAAGAGGATTCTAATCGGCCCATTCAGTTCGAATTTAAACTTAATTATAGGGGAACGGTTAATATCAAAAGATGATTCTGATCGGCCCATTCAGTTCGAATTTAAACTTAATGATAGGGGAACGGTTAATATCACAAGATGATTCTGATCGGCCCATTCAGTTCGAATTTAAACTTAATGATAGGGGAACGGTTAATGTGACAAGAGGATTCTAATAGGCCCTATCAGTTCGAATTTAAACTTAATGATAGGGGAACGTTTAATGTAACTAAAGGATTCTAATAGGCCCATTCAGTTCGAATTTAAACTTAATGGTAGGGGTACGGTTAATGTGACAACAGGATTCTAATCGGCCCATTCAGTTCGAGTCTAGACTTAGTTATAGATGAACAGTTAATAAATTAGGAAGATTCTAATAGACCCACCCAGTTTGAGTCCGTAACCCGAAAAAAAGCGAGACGTGATTGGAGAACGCTACGACTCGCAAGAAATATTTTGAAACTTTTTTTTGTTTTGACGCCGTGGCCGGTATATTAGAATTATAAGCTTGGTTACAAATTGATGTAATATAAGGATAGCATGTCAGGTGTTACACCCCAGCTTTCTTCAAATGACGCTGAAAATTATATTGATGGCTACTCGTATATTTCCCACCGCCCCTTCCCTCATCACATATTTTCCCCCTTGAATCCCTCCCTATTTTCTTCACTGTGTGTGTTTGTTCATCTACCTTATATCAATTTATCTCTCCATCTCTTCTCTCTCTTCACCCTCTCGATGCTTCTCTTTTGCCCTCTTTCTTCAATCCTTTAGAAATAACCTTCAGTTATTTTTCTACCACCATCTGTATCAATCAATAGGTATTTTTAAGGCTTAAGATTAACCTTAAAAGCTGTAGAAAGTTTGGCCTACGCTACTCGCGATCTACCTCCAACAGCTACGAGCTTAAGTAAAATCTGTGTTTACAAAGGACATTTATTACAGTTAATCCCCCGTCTAGCCTCACACACCAGTTTGTTTAGGACGGTGCGCACCGCAACACATGTATAAAATAAATGGGTAATTCCCATTCCATTGTATGCAGCGAGTGAGGAAAATCCATTTTGTTGTGAGATTAGCGACTTCTAAAGCGAAACTTAATTCATTAATGGGTGAGAAGAAAACAGCTTTACGGAAAGATAAGCCATAATTTATAACAATATTTTTTTCAACTAATAAGATCCATGTTAAACATTAATTATTGAAAAAGGCGAAAGTTATAACAGAGGTGGGGAATAAGATAGATTGAGAAAGAGAGAGAGAGAGAAAGAGAGAGAGAGAGAGAGAGAGAGAGAGAGAGAGAGAGAGAAGAAGACAAAGAGACAGACACACAGAGATAGGCAGAGACAGACAGGCAGACAGACATAGAGAAAGAGATAAATAAAGAAAAAGAGAGGGAAATGATTCTAGACAACAAAGGAATAAACTGGGAGGTTTACAAATTTGAAACAAAAAAAAGGAAATTTGTGATAAGAGACATAGGGAAAGAAAAGAATAGTGGTAAAGCAAGGAACTTTTGAAGCGACATAGGCTGGTCATTGTGATATTTAGTAATAATAATTGCAGACAAACAGATTGAGAGAGTGAGAGAGAGAAACAAAAATTGGTGTAGGATGTTTATTTGGTTAGTTTGCTTTTAATGTATTGCGCGTCATGTTTCTACAAAGGCTGTAAAGAAAACTTGGAACTCAGCGTATAGTTTCCCGTAGACTTACTTAAACAATTCTTTTCGTTTTTTTATTCTAATCTGTTTGTTATTTTTTATTGTTTCTAAATATCACCTAGACCTGCCTGTAATGTTTTCGTGTTTTTGTTTGTTTTTTTGGGGGGCGGGGGGGGGGGGGGTATAAATGTATATCACTTTTCTTCTCTTTCTGCTCTTCCTATGATTTCGGTATTGTTATCTTCCTCTTGCTTTTCTTTCCCTTCTGCCGCTCCACCTGTTTATCTTTCTTTTTTCTCACTCTCTTAACCCCTTCGCGCCTCTTCCTCTTGCTAACCTCCCTTTCGTGTCTCACTTCCATCAATTTTTACTTGCACCTGATCAATCCCCGAGTACCGATGTTATTTTTTTTTTATCTACTTTTGCCAGCAAAATGACTGGTCAGGTAGCACGCTAGACCGTATGTGTTGACTCACTTTCCGACCTAAACCACGGAAGGGCCTGAGCTTACATTATGTTACATCTCCAAATAGGGAAAAATGAGTCGTTCTTTTATAACTATACTTGCATACTAACTTTTCGTTATTGTGACAAAATATCGCATGGCGTACTGATTGGATCCAATCTCAGCTCCAAACATATGTGTGGAGGGAGGCGAATTATGAAAGGTTGCACTTGTTATGATAATGGTGTCGGGACGCAGATTGTCCAAACTGACAATAAGGGAACCTCCTGTAACTGTTATAGAAGTAATGCACGCATAAAACTAGAAGACGGTAGTCGGGCTTTCTGTATTGCCCTTGATTATGTGGGCGTTGAACAGCCAAGACCTGTCACAGGTTTCTTGGATAGGTAAATTTATTTTAAAAAGTATCAGTCATTTTTTGGTTTTGATGGCCCTTTTCTGTTCTATATTTGTTTGCCTTAATAGATCAGTCAATTGGCTGCTTGATTGATTGGTTGATGGGTAGATTGGTTATGGATGGATCGATTAATATGTTGTTTGGTTTGACGAGTGAGTGAGTGAGTGGAGGCTCATTATATTTACCCGAATAATTTTGGTGGTAATCATCACTTTACACCTCCAGATCCTACATATAATCAATAATTTCTTAGCTAAAGGTTGTATTATCATATGTTGAGCTATTTACATATATAAGAGTACTATTTTTTTTGCTCGCCATTCCTTCAGAATAAAAAATAACAATGATTTTTTTCTAATTTGGGGACAAGTAAGCTCTGTGCTTCTTAGAAGATATCCCACAGCTACAAAGAACAATTTACGAGTTAGCCTGCTGAATGTTTGGTCACTACGAGTACTGTGAAACTATCCAGCAGTTAAAACTGGCGTTGAAGATTTCACTTACTTCATTGAGTGCTTTAACATAAGAATTCCCCTAGTTTTTTACCTCTGTAAATAGCTTTTAGACGAGTGTACATGGTGATAATGTTCTAATAAAAATCTCCAGCATCAGTGGCTTCAATGGGAGTTCTTTATTTGAGTAGAGCCAGGGACGCCGCTTCTATAGAAAATACCCCACAGCTTAAAATAACAAATTTATCCATTGTCTCTGTATGACACCCTTACTATGAGCTTTGAACGTGTGGGTATGTCCTTTAACTATGGTTTGCTATACACATTTGTTCTTGTTTGTATGAGGTATAAGCCAGCCTGTGATTCGATAGAAATTTACCACAGCTTTAGTTGACATGTCGGTATTTTCTTGAACCCCCTCCCTCCCGCCACCACCACGAACTCCTTTAATGTGACAGCTCAAAGCGCTCTTTGCAAAGATGATGCGACTATTATAGCTTCTGACGACGTTACTCATACTGTGTTGCTCTGGTATTTGGACAAAACCTTTCACTACATACGATTATCGAGGACTTGGTTTCATCACAACATGATGAACGATAACGCCCCCTTCCAACTCCTTCCCCCACTTTTTGCCTTTATTACCTTTATTACTGGTCTAAAACTTGGTCTTTCAAGTTCAGTACCTATGCAGAGAATATCGACAGTATGCCATATCTTCAACAACCTGTAAAGCTGTTCTATTATATATGAGTACGCCCCTAGCAGAAGAAATTATGTTCGTCTTTTGCCAAAACAAAATTGTCTTTTTAAATACAAAGAATAAAAAGGGGAGGAATCCCCGCTCACACGAACTGTGTTAGATACCGTAACGCAGCTTACCTGTCCTTTGTTCTCTGGAGTTCGAAATAGATCAGTTTTGCGTATCGATCTTTCTTTGCAATCGATCTAAGCATGCTTTTTTTAAAAACCTTGACTCTCTAAGGCGATGCTACTTTTGCAAGCTTAAACTCTTGGGTATTTGCTCTCGATCTCAAGTCTGTTCTTTTTAGTTTTAAAAATTAGAAATCAGTAGTTTTTATGTAGCGCTTATTCTACTGAAGTGCTTAAAGTACTACCCACCGGCCCTGTGGCCTAGCGGTAAGACACTCGCTCAGAGATCGGGAGATGTGGGTTCGATCCCCGGCCGAGTCAAACCAAGGACTTTAAAATTGGTATTAGCAGCTGATCCGCCTAGTGTCTGGCATTATGGATTTAGTACTAAGTCTGGTCGGCCCGGTGTCAGGATAATGTGACTACAATAATGTGTATGCAAGCGCTCCTTACATGACAGTGTGGCAGCACTTTTTCAACTGTCTCAAGCGCCGTCTCTGACAAAACCTTACAGTTGAAAAGAGACGTTAAAATTCAAACAACCTAACCTAACTTAAAGTATTACACAAGGGATTTCGCAACAGAAGATAACTCACAAGTAAGCGTTGTGAACTCAGAGGGGAGCAGCAATAAAAACGGCTGGTTCAGTCCACTATGCTGTGTTTTTCTACCTGCTTAGTCGAGTTTTCTTTAAATACTAGAGTGAGTGAGGGGTGATGTTGTGTGCGTGCATATATGTATAAAAAAAACTTTTCCAAGGGCTAAAAGGCGACCTGTCAAGGAAAGGTTCGAACTCCAAGTTCTGCTGGCTAAAAAGTCAATGGCGGATCAGTAGACCACGAGACTGCTCTTACAACCAATATTAGGGCAAGGGAAACAACGTAACCAGCGACTGGCCTTGCTCTAAAAGTCTTGTTTCCAACTCAACTGGTCTACGTGACTTGTTTTTAAAACACCTCTATATAGCTAACCTTTTTATTCTCACTGTGTGTGTGTGTCTGTCTCTATCTCTGTCTGTCTGTCTCTCTCTCAGTATATTTGCCAGTTTTTCCTACTCTCTAGCTGTCTATCTATTAGTTCATCTAACAATCTAACCTCATTTTCTTCTCTCTCTTTTGTTTTCCATTATATCTAAATTTTTTTTCCTCCTCCTCCTACATATGTGTTCCTCTACTCTTTTTCTTGTCTTCTTGCTACGTGATCTTATCTGTTCATTTACTTTTTTTCTGCACTTCCTTTCCCTCAAGCTATCCACTAGTACACCTCTTAAATGAACTCAAAGAAAACTACACCCACTTTTACGCTACCACCACCAGCAACACCATTAGCTAGTCTGTCTTGCTCACCTTTTCTCGTCAATATACTGAAAGACGCGTTTTTCCTCTTCGCTTATCTCTGGAAAACATTGGGAAATTATAGCGGTAAAAGCTTTGTGTAGTTAAGGGTAAATCTTCAGTACTTATCTCTTAGTTTCTTAATTACTAGTAATGTTTTTTTCATTATTGGAATTATTTCGGAGAAAGTTGGTATTCAACAGTGCCCGGGCGGATAGAGTATTCTCGTTTGTTTAATTTTGATTATATTGGAGACAAAACAGCGCAGATCGAATACTGCCCGGCAGAGCGCTGAAATCCGTTAAAAATACACTTGTTTTCAATTTAAGAGAAATTGGAAGTGACAGTTTTAGGCTATTTTGTGGTAGCTAGGTGATTTTATTATCGCTAGTTTTCACATCTTGGTTAATTGTGTCATCATAAATGACAATGATCTTTACAATACGGACGATGAAAATTCAGAATGAATGATGATGATCTTGATGCTAATATTGATGTTGTTTTTATTGATGGTGATGATGATGATGATTTTGATGATGATGCTGATGACGAGGATGATGATAGTGAGGATGATGTTGATAGTGGTGATGTTTTTTTAAGATTATGATTGCATGTGTAAGATTTTGATGACGGAATTGATAAAACGCAACGCATATTAGACTCACGAAATGAGCACTGCCTGTTTACTGAATCAATTTTCATGCACCATTTTTTTTAACTTGCTTATGGCGGGTAATCGAATCTCCATATGTTTTTAAATGATGAATACTGTACTCGGTATTCACGAAATCGAAAAATAGGACAAACCGAATGCCTTTGCGCGCTAATGCTCATGGCCGTCAAATTAGAACCGGGGTAAGAAGAAAGTAGTAACTACTGTACTCACCGCACCGGCTCTAAGCTCCGCGGCGAGAAGGTAAGCTGATTTGCTAGCGTGAGATCGGAGGAAACACAGGGAGTTAAGGAAGGAAATTAATTATGATTGTGGAGCGTTGTGGAAAGTAAAGGAGTTTATCTCTCGTTGTCACGGTACATTATCTGTCATAACGTTATTGGGGGGG
>BMAT01002452.1:122064-134137 GCA_019649035.1 Elysia marginata | reverse complement strand
GGGGGGGGATAATGGTGGAGGAGAGAGAGAGAGGGTAGAGAGAGAGAGTGAGAAAAGGAAGTAGGAGAGAGAGGGGAACACAGAGAGAGGAAGAGACAGAAGGGGAATAAGATACAGGAAGAAGAGACAGGAAGAAGAGACAAAGAGAGAGAGAATGAGAGAAAGAGAGAGAGAGACAGAGGAGAGAGAGACATAGAGACAGAGATTCAAATGGTTACGACGCTATAGGTGGAGAGGTGAGGTGGGGAGTTGATACATAGAAACAGAGAAAACAGGTTGGTGTAGAGAAATTGGCCGAGTAAGATAGAGAGACGGACCAATAAAATAAGGAGGCTGAGAGATAGAGAGGCGGGTGGAAAGGGGAAGATGAAGAGTGACAGGGATTTAAAAAAGTTTTAAAAATTAAATACAAAAAAAAAGGAAAATACGCAAGAGTTAAAGAGACTGAGAGAACAGCATTTATGCAGATGAACATAAAAAAGAAGATTTGGATAAATGAAAAAACCAGAAAGAGAAATGAAGGGGCCGATAATTTATTAATGTTATATAAAAACAAAGCTACATACTAAGAATTATGAAAAGTTAAAGACAACTAGACGAGGGTCTTGCCACGCGCGGATATGGCGAAATGAGATTAATTAGACACATAGGGAGTCAGAGACATTTACAGATAGATTTAGAGAGAGAGAGAGAGAGAGAGAGAGAGAGAGAGAGAGAGAGTGAGAGATAGTTACATAATTTATCCAAGAAAGAAAGAAGTTTAGAGTGTCACGGGTGTGGAAACACAAACATAAACAAAGAAACAAATAGATCATATTAAACTGGGTTACGGGTACAAAACGCCTTTAGGGTTGTTTCTGCATCTCCATTGTGACAATCAGGACAGTGCCTTGATCTGAACGAAGAAAAATGAACACCGGAAGAAGAACCCCTTCTGAGACTTGCGGTGGATGGACGCCTACGTAATAACCCGCTTCTTTAAACATTATGAATTGTTTTTTTTTTGTTTTTTTTATTACAGCCTTAATTTTGAGCTAGGAGAATATCGTTTTAATTGGATTCATTATTTTTCTCAACAACAACAACAACAACAACAACAACAAAAAAGATGGCCTAGTAATTGAATAGTGGCTCTTAAACTAGCAGATCCGTTGCTATAAAAAGGCGTTCAATTGCTGTACGTTTTACACAAATCAAATATTGATAATATTAATTTAAAAGGTCTTTTCATGTTCGTTGTTTTTTTTAAATAAAATTACTGTAAATTATCACAAGTTTCTAGTTCCTTCTCATGCTATTATTCCGCCAGCCTTGCCTCTTCTTTCTCTCTTAACGCCTCCCCCTTCTCTCTCTATTTGTCTTCCTTTTATCTATTTATCTCTATTTGGTTTTTAATACATATATATATATACTGACTTTTCTTGTTCTATCCTTACCCCTCTCCACTCGTTGAGGCTGCTGTCTCTCTTGCGTTCTTCTTCTTCTTCTTCTTCTTCTTCTTCTTCTTCTTCTTCTTCTTCTTCTTCTTCTTCTTCTTCTTCTTCTTTTCCTTCTTCTTCCTCCTTCTCTTCTTCTCTTTTTTCTTTTTCTTCTTCTTCGTCTTTTCTTCTACTGTATATTTCCCCCTCTTTCTTTCTTTCTGTCTTTCTCCCCATGCAACAAACGCTCTAACCCAGCCACTCCCCACCGTCTCAACTGCACTTCTCTAGATGAGTCTATTTGTACAGGCCATCTTGTCCCTTGATACACACCAGGTTTATGATTAATAAATTGCACCCTCTAAGCCTATTACTCCCAGACGTATCATAAATATCGCCTCCAAGTCTATAAATCGCCTCTTGCTCGATCACTCAACAAGTTTTTCGTCTCTTAAGTTGTTCGAATCCGCCCAAGCTATAGCCAAACAGCTAGGAATGAGCATAAGTTTATGGCGTGGGCTTTTATAATTTTATAACTTAGAAGTTTATCTCAAGGCTTTCAGAAATATGTGAGTTCAAACAGCCTTGTTGACGTGAGGTTTATGTCCCATTACCTAATTATTTCAGGATCAAAGTTTTTTTACGTGTGAAATAAGCACGATTTTGGATTTATCATTACTGTGAAGGCTATGTAATGATAAGGTAATGATAAAAAAATTAAAACATTTCTTTCAAAGAAAAACCGAAATGCTGTACTCTAGAAAGGAGGAAAAAATAAGCAGGAATTTATATTTAAAAACAGCAGTTTAAAACAGTTTTTAAATAAAAACATCAGGGTCAACAAAGCAGCAATTACTAACGGAAGTCATAAAACGATAATTTAAAAACTTTTCTCTAATGTAAAAAAATAATAAAAAAATTTGACATGCTATCGAATAGAGAAATCTTCCATCTCCATCATTGCCAACATCGTCAATATCAACACTGCAACAACTTCTACCAAAAACAACAGCAAGTAAAATTATATATCATAGCAACATGGTTTAACAAAAACAATATATATGTACTATTTCAAAAACGAGAAGAACAAAAGCCCGCAAACAAAACATCCGAACCAAATTTTTGCATATACAGGAGAATTAACGCAAGAAGTCTAAATTAATCTGGAGAAGATATAATGACCAAAAATAAGGAGTAAACGATATGCAAAACATCATTTAGTTTGAAAAAATGTAAAAAAGATTTTGGATTTTTCTTTGTGTGTTTGACAATTCTAACTTGAGAAAAGATTATCTTGGTTTTGTGATCGCATTCAACTCTGAGTTAATTAAATAGATTTATTCGATGCACTCTGGGATTTAAATACGAATCCACGGATTTTTTTTTGGTAATAAACTTTATTTGCACATAATTAAATTATAATACAATGGTCACGATGACCTTCAGTCTTGAACCTCGAAGTAAAATTTATTATACGTGGTCGTATTTTTCTTAGACCCTCGACCTCGGCCCGAGTTCACCCGAGAATTCCCTAGCAATGTTATCAGACTGTGAGTGTACAGCAAGCAATGACATAATAAAGTAACAGGCATGCCAGACCAAGTAAAGAGCAGGGCAGTAGTGTTGAAATTTTTTAGTAGAGCGAGGCGGTCATTGAAGAGGTAAAATGTAATGTTGGCCAGCAAATACAGTGTAGGTTCCCAACGTCTTCAATCATCTAGTTAGCTCTTCTCAAATTTTGGATTGTTAAATGTGGGTAAAAGTCAAAGATTCTACAATTTTGGCACTACATATTTGCTATTAATCGCATGGGTGTGATACGGAGTGTCAAGATCTTTGAAAGTCAGTCTTTAGGTCGATGCGCCATGCAAACTCAACTTCGCTTGACCAATACCAGTTTTTTAAGAATATCGGGCGCCCCTGACTAGATTAGGCCTGCAAAGACACCTCGCGATGCAAAGAACGTTTTGAAATGACCTTTATTTTTTTCATAGCGCTAGTTGTATAAGAAAAGATGAAACATTTGATGCAAGATTAATTGAATTTTTATCTAAAATACCTGTAGTTTCTTAAATGATGATCCAGAGTTCGCGAATGATAGTTTTATGTCTATACCGTGTTTTTTTTTTAATATGTAACACTGTTGGTAGTACGCAAGAGTTTACTTCAAGATCGAGTAGACTATATATTGAAATGATCAAACAATAGCGAATATTTTAAACCCAACTCTTACCCTTGCCCTTGCATGTGCTGACTTCAAAACAAGAGCAAAGGTATTATGTCATAGTTTTTTTTTCGTTTCCCCTGCACGGTGACTTATAAATTGGGTTTGAATATTGTAAAACAGTTAAGAAACATATTTTTAGGAAGACAGAATGATTATGAAGATACAGAGAAAGAAAGAAACGGGAAATGGAAAAAAAAAACACTTTATCCTATCACGGAAATAGATGGTCTGAATATTTCATCAAACCTTGCTGCTCGTTTCCAAGATACATTCTGTTGAGTGGGACCACAGATAATGATTAATTCAGAGATTGGACTCTTGTTAAATCTTGCCACATGACACGGCGCTTTCTGTAAACACAGGATTTCCGAAAAAAAAGGAATGGTGAATGGCGTGTTGACAAGAAGTTTACTTGTGAATCGATTCACCCTAGTGTTCTCATTTCCATAGAGTTTGAGCAAAATTTTTATTTTAGATCTACACTAAGCCCCGTGTGATTGCTCTTGGTGTGGATAAGCGCTAGCTATTCATACATTTTATTGTTAGTGCAAAGGGAGTGTTTTGTCTTATGCCACTATACCATCTTTGGTACAACTATACATGGCTTCAAGGCGTACTCTCACCTAGAACTCTGAAAGGCCCCAGAGCGCTCTATGTTTTTTATATCTTTAGAATGATGGGGAACGCCCGTTCTTTTGAAAACTTTCTAAAGTTGTAGATGCTTCTGATTCAATCTCAAAAGTTCATCGATATTTCTGCCGGTGGCGTTCGTTCAAAAACCGTCGTCTACATTAAATACGCTTACGATGTAAGTAATAAACTTTCTAACATTTCTTATTTTATCTTCAACTGCTGGTCGGATTTAGTGACGGCGATAAAGAAGGCAATTCTTAAACCCCCTAAACCGAAAAAACTTTTCGCTTGAAAACGTCAATAATTTTATGTTTTATGATCTTATCCATAAACATACTTAACACAGCGTTATAAAATAAACAAAGTGCTTTAATATTAGGTTAAGTACCTGTATTCACAACGTTTAAAGACTTGAACGTTTACCACTCTTTTAGAGCATACGGGTACTTCAACGGAGATGATTTCTTGGGAAAATTTAATAGTGCATAGAAGCATTTAATGACGATCTGTGGCCCTCTCAGTAGCCTTGAAAAGAGTTTAAAGTTTTTGTGGATTGCCTTGCTGCAGTGCATCGTTCGCTTTTAGCTCCGAACCCATTGTTTCGTCATAAAAGACTTTTATATTTTAGTGTATATTCTTATCTCTTTCCTTTCATTTGCGCCAGGGTATTTGTACAAAGCCATTATGGTTTACCAGACGACATTTTTCTATCCCTCCGATATCCCCGTTTCTCTCTCTCTCTCTCTCTCTCTCTCTCTCTCTTTCTTTCTCTCTGTCCCTTTCTCTCTCTTTCTATCTCTGCTGATGAGGGATATCGGTGTCGTGTTGAGGAATCCAGTTACCCCTAATGCCTGAAGCATGGCGTCCTGGAACTCTAGCGTAACCATGACGACAAGGCATTCCTGTCGCTGTTACTCTGATTAAACAAGAGGAATTCATTTCAGAGAATTATCGGTGGCTGTGATGATAGGGATAAAATAGGCGAAAAGTATTATTTTTCAGAAGAAAATAAAAATATATCGTTTTGAAGCAGAGGAATATCGGACGGAGAGAGTATGGGACAAAAAGGAGAGGAGATGCAGGCAGACAATACAATTCAGAGAGACAGACAAAATGAGAAAAAAAATGATAAAATCACAATGTTATCAAACAGTGTCAGGCGTATTGAGAACTGATGCGTTATTGTTAATACTTTTCGTTCTGTATTTTATAATTGCCAGTATTATTTTTGTTATTACTATTTTCATGAGAGTATTATTTTCACTTGCACTATCATCTATCTCCTCTTTGTCCTCATTGATACATCTTTTCAAAAGGAAACAATCAAAGTTATGGCGTAACCTAAGATAAAAAAATTTAAAAAATATATATATTATATGAATTGCAGCGCACTTTATCCAGTTTATTGCAAAAATATCACAATCCTACATGCCCCCTCCTCCCTCTCGGCACTGTAAAGCACAATAAACATGCAAAACCTAAATCTGTATTAGTGCAAATTAACAAAGAACGTTACCTTTTTATTAGAGTTCTTGACCTGATACTGCAATTAATGTATTCTTTGCTCTGAGTTGTTTTGAACTAATTAAAATTTAAAATAAAAATTTTTAATTGTTGTTTTCTGAGGCAAAGCGGGTGAAGAGCCTGTTCATTTAGATCATTTTTTTTTTAAATTCTACAATAGTTTTGTAAACGATCAGTTTCATTAATAAGCATGAAAGAAAAACTAACAAACAAAAAATGACCGCACTGCGTAGAAGTGTTTTAAAAAACGCCCGGAGGAATCAGATTTTATGACTCGCTAAGAGAATACCTTGCATTTTCTCGTCGTTTCCTTAGTGAAAGTTCTTTACTTTTTTCAGTCTTGTCGGGAAGAAAGAAAAAATCCACGAGCCGATACTGATCGGTTTTCATCCCCGTACCACCACAAAGGTTCCTTAATAAAAGATCAGGATGGTTTTCTACTTTTAATGTAATAATGTTGTCAAGCATAATACAACAATGGATTGATATTGCGTCAAATGAACTGCTTGCTCAGCGGCGTTAAAATATAATGGCATAGACAAGATTTCGGCAGGATAAAATTGAAAAGATTGGCATTTCAGCACTAGTAGAAAAAAATCTAGAAACTTGGATAATTGGTTTGGGATTTTCAGATTTCGTAAAGAATTTTCGAAGTCAGAAAAAAATTTTGTCGATTAGAGCAAAGGAACAATCCCTCACTGTAACATCTTTGGTGTTATCCTAGTTGCACTTCCCAATAATTTACTTATGAATCTTTAGTGTCAGCATAGTCGGACTTCCCAATCCCCTTTTTGTATGTTATCAGCACTCTAAATTATTTAAATCTAGCAAAAGATTTACAAAGTTCTCTTTTCTTGTACTTGCAGATTTACACCTTCAGAATTTTGTCATCTTATTTGTAGTGACTATTGATAAAAGTTTGCACAACTGTTAAATAAGGCTTCCGTAGATCCTCCCTTCCTTCTCTGTTAACACTGGCATGGAAATTGAACGGGTTTTAACAATACATATTTCTTGGCTAATGAGCTACATATTTAATGATCTATAAATTGGCAGGTATTGGTCTTATTAAAAGTTAAACTATTTTCCTATTATGCCTCTCACTAATCAGAGCACAGGAGAATCTGCTCCTCTTTTTTACGGTCAAACTGACACGCCACGAGCATGCCACGCTGTATCAGTCACACCCTAGAGGGAGAGAAAAAAAAGAATTTATTCTGTAGCCGTGTCAGAAGGGACGAGTCCATTGTTGATTCCCCAGTGAGAATATTCCCATTATATGAGAGAAGGTTGAAGCAATTCCTCTTAAAATATTTGGATCTATTGAGATTGGATGCACTTTAGCGAGTTATTCGATTTTAGGGTAGCGATAATTAGAATGTTGGTAGTAGGACATAGAAATATATGTGTTTTCAAGTAGGAGATGATGAGTTTTGGGAATTCGTTCTTGCACTCGCACACCTGTCTGATGTCATTGAAATTTTGCTTAAAACACGAGAGAGAGACAGAGAGAGATAGATAGAGAGAGAGAGAGAGAGAAAGGTGGGTTTGGGTGGGCGATAAGCGGTAGACGGACAGATGAAATAGGACAGAGTCAAAGGTAGTAATAGTTGACTAGTTTTATGCCCCCTAAGCTTGTATCACGAATGCTTATACGCAGTAAATTGGGAAGATAGTAATAGACTATCAGACAGAACGATAAACAAGCTG
Organism: Elysia marginata; assembly: GCA_019649035.1. Lineage (NCBI taxonomy): Eukaryota > Metazoa > Mollusca > Gastropoda > Plakobranchidae > Elysia > Elysia marginata. The sequence goes on along the minus strand of BMAT01002452.1, from coordinate 126,625 downwards.
CCCCAAAGGCCGACGAACACATAAATGATCGGATAGACTCACAGTGCAGATGCAGGCTTTTTGACTCATAAAAAAGGAAAAAAATAGCTGATAACTCAAGCCCCAAAAGACAGACATGAAGACAAAGACTGAAACAGAGCTAGATAAACAGACACTCAAAGACCGGGACAGAGACAGAATCTGAGACAGCCGATCGGGACAGGCCATATGAGAGAGACATAATACCCCGTTTATCAAGTGCAAATATTGCTCGACATTGAAAAGCCATACATAAGGAGGGGATAGCACGGAACGGATCTGCGCTGTAGTTGAACAAGCGTTGACGCAATCCGGAGAAGACCAATATTATTTATCCTTCTCTCTTTTTCTGCATCTTTTCCTGTCTCTCCATCTGTTTTTCTTTATCGAACTCCACTCTTTCTATTCATTATCTACTTTTCGCTCTATCTTCTGTCTCTGTATATCTCGCCGCCGGTTAACTGCATGTCTCTTGATCTATGTCTCTCTTCTTTGACACTCTTCTTTCTCTCTCTTTCTTTCTTTCTTTTTTTGCACTTCCATTTTTACTCTGTATTTTTCTATCTTTTTGTCTTTCAATCTCTCCTGTAACGGATTCGAGTCAGCCAATAATTGCATTTGATGATATTTGTGATCCATATGCGAAATCGGTCCAAAGTTTGCTCCAAACTAGTTCATAAATTGAATATTAACAACTGAACTCTCAGACACTCATTACTACGCCAGTACTTCAGGTGGGTTTTGTCAGATTATCCAAAAAATTTTGACCTCTATGAAGTAAATGCGGAAAGAAAAATGCGAAAAATCATTATCCAAACCAGAAACAAGAAATAATTTTATCTTCGTGTTTAGATTTTGATAATAACTTTTTAATGAGAAATATTTGTTATTTCTATCAACAAGCGAGTGCCTTTCCAGGAAACATGTACAGTTTTGATATGGCAGATAGACCGATATAAGTAAAAAAAAGTTCCTTTTGTTTGGATAATGTAGGCAATAATCACCCTTCAAGGTACTAAGGGATGTTAACAATGAAGATTTGCCTTGTATTTAAGATCAGGTATATTTTCAAATGTTTATGTGCAAAGAAAGTTTTGGAAGCGATCCTGTTTATGGCAAAACAAGGAGGGGGGTGGGAGGCAGCAAAAGGTGATTTCAGAGAGAGATAGAGAGATAGATAGAAAGAGAGGGAGATCGTAGAGAGAATGTTGAAGTTTTAAACTTAACCATTACAATAACAACTAAACGATGCCCATTATACAAAAAACAACAGCATGTTTCTTAGAACAGAATGTCTTAAAGAAGTTCTTAACGCTTGGAAAAAAACGATAAAGTTAAAAAAAGATTTTGTTTGAAACCTATTTTCTGTTTTTATCAGTGCCATTGTCTTCCTCTTCGCAAGAACTAGATGACCGATTCTTCAAGAGCAAAATCCATATCTCAAAATGACTAATGCAAGGTGATTTTCCTATTGTAAGATTTTTTTTTGCGAACAAGTCGAGTGCCTTTCTTGGCCGAAAAAACCATAGATTGTGTACTGTTGGTTTTTCCTGTGTATCGTGAATTCTTTTCTGAATGATTTTGTTTGTTTGTTGGTGCTGCTGGTTGTTATGTATTAATTTCGTTTGTTTATTTGATTTAAATTTTTGTTACAGCTGACGGCCTGAGTGCTGTTGTTTTGTTCTCTTTGTTAAACAAGACGGTTTATCGCAGCGATTCTTGGAGATCATAATCTTGAGACAGGAATTTGAATCAAGTTAGCACCGCCCATACGTCCTCAATGGTAAACAGTTCGCAAAGTGCGTGACTCCGTGCGGTAATGAAATATCTGATATACAGGGAGACGGACAGACATACAGGCATTTAGAGAAATAGAGGTAGATAGATATAGATAGAGAGAGAGAGGGAGACAGACAAACAGGCAGGCATTTAGAGAGATACAGGTAGATAGATATAGATAGAGAGAGAGGGAGACAGACAGACAAGCAGACAGACAGAGACACTCAGGCAAATGTACACAGAGAAGGCTAGAAAGACAGGCAGACGGACAAAAAAAATTGATAAATTATTAAGTTTGAGCTTGGAATGTTTGTGTATGGCTGTAGTTTCCCTTTTGCTTTTTGTTGATGACGACAGCGTTGGCGGCGATGTTCGTTGATTGCCGTTGATGTTTTGTTACATCACCCGGCCATCTTTGCCGGATGCACCTTTTTTAAAACCAAAACGATCTCGTACTTCGCATCTCTGAAAATTCGAACCGCGCCGCTCAGTTCCCTCTCACATCAGGACAACCGCGCTCACCTCAAACTACCAAAGACATTTCAAAATTTGTCTTGTGATTCATCAAGTTGAGTGACACCATGGGAGGTATATTTAAAAACTCTTTGAACCTCTTTTAAAGCTGATGGTTCATTGAAAATCTTATTTCACTTTGCTAAATACCCATTCATTATTGTTATCATTAGTAACTTCAGCCGGTGTTAAACGCTTCTTGAGGGCACGCACTATCCTATCAAACATCGTTTAGGTGTGATAAGGCCGTAGCTGTACTTTGTTCCGGGGGAAATGTTACGCACAGATCGACACATGTTACCGGAGAAAAAAATCGATCATAGGAATTTTATAAAGCAGCATCAGATTTTTTTTCACGTCACTGCAAAATTGATTTTTTTTAGTGAATGAAAACCTTGAGCTTCTAATTTTTAGCCTAAATCCATCGATTTTTTTAAAATTGCACTGCTATTAAATTCTAATCTTCACTCGTTTGTATTGATGTGAGTATCCTCTGATCGTTAACAATTAGGTGTATGGGATATAAATTATATAATACTATAAATTAAATCATAAAGTTGGAGACAAAAATACCGCAAGCATAGAGGAAAAAAAGATGGAGAGAAGAGAAGTAGAGAAAAATCTATGCTCAAAGAGACACATAGACACGCAAAATTAACATAGAGTCTTGCAGACCGACAGAGAAAGGAGGGAAAAAAGAAGTGGGTGACATGCCAAAGCTAAAGAGTGTAGTAAACACAGAAGCAAAGAAAGAATGGCTGGATTATAGATGAAAAAATAGAAACATCTTGTGTAGTGTATAGATGAGGAAGACAGTGAGGTTAGTTATACAGAAACAGCCGAGATGCAGGATAATTAGAGTCAAAAAAAGATAGTTGGAATGAATTTACAGAAACACAGAAAGATTATATATAACATATTAAACTTAATTTGTTAATAATCGAAGGGTGTGTACGTGAATTATCATGAGGCACTTTTAAAAAGCCTAGTGCTTCGATTATATAAAATTAAGGCACAAAAAGAGGAAGAAAAAGAGACCAATAAGGTATAAGTTCTTGCATCTAGGTTGTGAACAATTCACGGTTATCGGAGTTTTGAGAGTTTAAACGTTTGAATTTTTTTTTTGCATTTTAACTGTTGAAAAGACTTTTTTTTTGTTTCCTTCAGGTAATATTGATTTTTGCATCGATCTGTTGGAAAAACTAAGAGGCGTACTTTTACAGATGTTGGAAAGGGAAAAAGCTGAGTGGGGAAAAAGTAGAAAAAAAGGGAAGTAAAGAGTTAAAGGTGAGGAAGTTTAGAAATGAAACCGAGAGAAGAGATGGACAAAGTAAAAGCTTAACGCCCAAGGTTTTTTTTTCTTACAGAATGGAAGTTTTTCTACTGTAACTTTATAAGTCTACTCGGTCGTCATTTTGTTTGATTGTTTTTACACTTGGTCTGTTTGTCTGTCTGTCTCTCTATCGCTCTCTCTCTCTCTCTGTATCTCTCTATCTTTCTTTGTTTATCTATCTCTAGCTCTCAATCTATCTACATCTCTGAACGTGACAATGTCTTCACCATCTCTCCATGTTTCTATATCTGCCTGTAAGTCTCTGCCTATCTTTTTATCTTTTCTTCCTTTTCTTTCAATCCCTCTGCTCCTTCTCTCGCCATTCTCTCTTCCCTCCGAGAAAGATGGTCGGTTTTAGCCAGTAGGTTTTCTGCATACTAATCACCGTAAAGATTAATAATCTTTCGAAACGTGTTGTTCGTGACGCCATCATCATAAAATTAAATTGGAAATTGCAATACAAACCCGCATGCGATCACGAATCATACAGCTTGTCTTTCTTTCGTTTGTCTTTTACCTTGGACACGATCGTCATGCTGTAATATTCTGGCGAGTTCAAATTACGTGCAGTTTCACATCCGATAGAGATAGATAAAGAAAACACTAAAAAGAAAAGACAAAAAAAAAAAAAACTGATTTGTTAAAAGCTGGTTTTGGTTTCTACACGTCTCTATCCGTAACACCAAAGAGAAACAAAAAATAATATCTAGAATCTGGAGTGACATTTACTTTGCTGTTAACATATCACGCTGCTGTTTTAAAAAAAATTCATCATCGTCGTTCGATAGATGTAACGTGTTCCATTCATTATAAAAAGATGATATGATTGGCCTTTCCCTGGAGCCTGCGTGAACCCACCAGGTTCATCAAGCAGCATAATAAATTATTGTTGTGCTTGCTCCAGATCTGATATGCCTT
>BMAT01002452.1:100083-111413 GCA_019649035.1 Elysia marginata | reverse complement strand
GTTTAGAGGGAGGCTGGTAGATCTGTATACACCTGACCTGCAAGCTAGGTTTAGCTAGAGGTCCTGTGAAGCTGTGGAGAGATATATTTTTTGTGTTTTCTTTGTTTTTTTAGGTAGCGGAAGAGCAATAGGTTGGTTTTAACAGTAGCAGGCGTCTAGTGCTGTTCATCGTAACGAGAGAGATATCAATTTGAACAAGAAAAAGATTAGATAACAAACAAAAAGAGATAATTAGTAGAGGTATCTGGCAACTGAAAACATAAGCAAGAACACAAGTGTCGGCAGGGGAATCAGTGCGGAAAGAAACTTTAGTGTAACGGCCTGTCAGACAAAAAAACAAAGCAAAACAAAACCAAAAAAGTGAAGCATAAGTGTTATACTGATCTATGTCACTTCAAGTTTTACCTTTAAAGTATTTAAAAAAAAGCAGAACTCATAAAAATGTTTTGAAATATTGAGCCAGCCGTGAGTTTTGTTTGAGATCGTATCACGGAACGGCGTTTTGCTTGTACCGTTATGCCGGTGTGTAATGTAGAGGGGTGGTAGTAGAGTCTACGATATGATCCCCAGTGCTATGACCTTGATGCGCTGCATGCAGTGTGGTCAGGTTTTCTTAGAAACAGACGGGAAAAGTTTCACGAAGATCAAAGAACATAACTAGAATTCATGTTAGTCTAGTGCAGCACTGACATCAATAAACAGACTGAATTTCGATAATACATAACATTGATAAAAAACCGGTCTTATGATCGATCGCAATTGAAGTTAATTACACTTAAAATAAACAGATTCAAGAGCATTATCATATCATGGTGGGCTAATCTAAGCTAAAGAACTTTGTTTCATTCAATAAGAGTCCACAAACTTTGTCTTTACTCTTGTGAACAAAGTTGTAGTGTTCAACACAAAGCTCGTGAAAGTATAAGTGAAGAATCAGATGGAAACTGTCCAGATGTGTCTAAAAATATCATTATTTATTTGAATTGCCCCCCCCCCTTTCTTCATTTTCACGACATTAATTTACAACGTTTCGAAATAAATATGAAAATATAAACATGGCGTGAAACCGCGTAATGCTTTTTTATTATTCCCGATAATGAAGTAATGGCTAACTAGACCTAGGTAGAAATATTGGAGGGGAAAAATGTGTGTTGTGACGGTCTGGTTGGTTGATATGGTCGGTAGAAAAAATCTCAGGAGGATTAAAACAGTTTTAAAATAAATGAACGACAGTGCTCTCACGTTGTAGTGCCAATCAATTTGTTTTGTTATGTTTGAAAGCGTACTTACCAAGCCGGCCTGTTCTTCAATATTGTCTCGCTATGACAGTTTTGTTATAAACACGTGAAGCTTACACAGGCTGATGAAAGCCTGCCACCACTAACACAAACTTTTACATAGCTTTTATTTAAGTTTAATGGACCGGCCAGACGAGAAAGTTGAGGCAATTTATTGCAACATTAATGGAGCTATAATAATTGTTTGTCACTTGTCTAGACTTTGTTTTCCTCACAACTAACCGTCCTGTCTGGGGGATCGAAGGATGGCGGAAAACAAAAAAAGATAGACAGACAGAGAGAAACATAGAGCGAGAGATAGATAGGTAGATAAAGAGATAGATGGATATAGAGAGATACAGAGAGACAGAGAGACAGAAATTAATGGACAGAATAACAGATAAGATAACAGAGATCAAGGATGCCAGTTAAACGGATAAAGAGAAAAAAGAGACAGACAGAGGTTAAGAAAGAGACAAAAATAACTATGAAGGAAGCCAAAATTAGAAATAAAAAAAACAAACTTTACATGACATGAAATAAACCCCACCTCCACTCCCTCCACCTTCTCTTTCTGACTATCTCAATTGGCTTGTCTCTCTAGACTCGGTAGACTTTGTGCTAGTGTGACGGTCGTCCGATCTTGCAGCTTCGGTAGTTTTTCATACTTGTATCGCGTCCAGGATCAAAAAGTCAGAAGTCGGTAATTCTTTTATGGAGAAAATGCCATTTAAGGCCTATTTTTGTATTTTTTTCTATTATCAACAAAAGTGCTCATAACTTTCATCACAATGTTGTTAATGTTAAAACTGTTTTTTACGGTTGGAAGCTTAGAAAAAAAAATTTTTTAAACAGCGAGGTTTTGAAAGGTGATAATTGCGACATCCGACTCATTCAACCTGGACGCGAGACATTTCTGCAATGAGGGTGGTCCACCTCGGTCGATTCTATGCGATGTGGTGTAGTGTATCCAGGTCTTTCTATGATGTTATTTCCAGTTTTGCGGTAAAATTTTTTAGCTGACCTTGGGGACATAAAAATACGAACATAGTCACCTTAGCAGAGTTTCCGCATGCCCTTTCGGCCTGGTGACGTTGGTCAATCCCCTCTGTATTGGGAATAAATGAAGTGCCTCCCTCGCGACTCACTTGGAACGGAGGGTTAGAAACCCATCTAAAATTTAGAAGAATTGATATACCCAATTACAAAAAAAGTTATTGTCCACTGCAAACAAACATCAAAATAACTTGCCTGGTCAAATACCTCAGACAGGAAATGCATATGAAAAAAATGGTACGAAGAAAATCACAGACAGACAAAGATTAAAAAAGAGACAGAATTGAACAGATTCATTTACATAAAGGCACATTTAGGCAGACGAAGAGTCTGGGACAGACAGGCAAATTTAGAAAGACAAATAGAAAAAAGGTAAAAGGGAAATGAATAGAAAAGTGAAAGGGAAATGAAAGAGTATAAGAAGAGAGTCAGAGAGAAACAGGAGGGGAGGGAGAAAAAATTGAAAGAGCACATCAGACGAATGAGAGAGGGTAAGTGTAAGATGCATAGAGAACGATGAAGAGTTGAGAGAAAAACAAGGTAACAAGAAATGTGATAAAGATCGATTCGAATAGATAAAACAGGTGAAGCAAAGATAAAACCTATCTACTTAAAGAAAAAAAGGGAGGAGTGCGATAAAAAAAATAAGAGAGGTAAAAAAAACAATAACCGTGCTCAACGGAGACAAGCATTAGTAATATTACTTAACATCAACGTCAGCATAGATAACGATGTATGCCGTTTTCGTTTACAATATAATTATATTATGTGCGCTAGGTTTGTGTGATTTGCCCATGCTGTATTAGTTGATGACCTACCCTAATATAATAAACATTCATAATCAGGATACCAAAATAATACACATGTTCTTGTGTCGTGCCTCTGTTTTTGTCTTTTAGTTACTAAGGGAGAGGGGTTAGTCTTTTTAATGAGCTCGTTCGCAAACAAGGGTTTTTGCGTTGATTTATGGAAGCGAATGACCCCTAAGTAGGCTAAATAAGAGAGAGAGAGAGAGAGAGAGAGAGAGAGAGAGAGAAAGGGAGAGAGAGAGGGGGGGCAAAAAGAACACCACCGTGATACATTATATATAATTTTACAACACTGCATTCTTTTTCATATCGATAATTGTTGACAGTTTTGATAATTATACCAGTCCTGTTACAGAGCGTGATATCGTAGCTTCTATATCTAGCTGCTCCCATTGGGCAAAAAAATGTCATCGTGTTAGATATAGAGGTTGAAAATCGTTAACCTTGGCTGTCAACCTCATTAAAATTATCGAACATGGCGCAAGCCTATATTTCTATCTCAGCTCTGCACAACAAAACTGGAAAGGTTAAAATTCTTAATTATAATTGTTTATAAATTTAAAAGAAAAATATCTGTCAAATTAAAAAAAAACAACCAATATCATTGGCTTCAGTATCCACTCCCCACCCCGTTTTTCCCCGCTTGTTATGACACGGAATGGGTAAAAACCGGACGGCAAAAGTCTATTAAGTTTACAACTGAAACTAGCCCTGTTTTAAGAAACATAAAATATGAGTTGCTTCTTCTATGAAAAGTGCAACCAAGTTGCAGTTCGACAATCAAGTCTCAAAACTGGCATGTATCTAATTGAATCTTTTCATTAAATGAAGGACACATTAGGATGGGGTTTTTCGTTGAGCGTGATAGGTTAAGAGGAGTGCATGTATTTCTTGTTGGTTGTGACAAAAGAGACAAAATGCGACACAGATAGAGAGAGAGGGGAATGGAGAAGGAGAGAAACAGAGAAAGAGAGAAATAACATTTCATTTCTTTAATGCATGAACTTATAACCTATAATAGTTTACTTTACCATAATATTCATAATGTTAGAATCTGTCAGCCTGACTGAGCATTGCTTATTTTCAATGCATGTGTTTATGTAACTTTGCATTGGCCAAATAAATTTGAATTAAATTGAATTGAATAACGTAGAAACAAACCGATAAACAAGTCTTGGAACAACAATAACAATAGTATCAAGGCTATTCATGGTACTCCAGCAGCAAAAAAAACCAACCAAATACTGTAAAAAAAAAGATTAGTAACTTTTGGAACAAGTAACACCAACAACAACAACAATAATAACAACAATAAAACAATAGCAACATCCAGAACAGCATAAGCAAGACCTCCACTAACAAAAAAACAAACAAACAGAAACATTATCGCAGACAGCATTTTAAATTGACGGCGACATCGGTGACAACGTTAACAGTACCGTAACTCGAATAAAACTCTACGTCTAGGACGACGACATCAACAACGCTAACGACGACACGGTTTTTGACAATTTAATTTTACTGGCTCTCGTAGCGTTCTAATCGCCGTGGTGGACAAGATTTCTATGACAGGCTGTCACTCAGCCAACTCGGTATGTTCGTGGATTTCATGTTCATTTGGGAAACCAAGAGGAAAGTCCATCAGAACATTATAGATATGGTTCATGGTTGTTGAGCCCGAGAGAGGAGTGAGTGATGATTTTATTAGATGACTGTGAAAGAGAAAAAGAAAGAGAGACAGAGAGAGAGAGAGAAGAAGAAGAGGGGTGAGAGAGAGAAGCAATAAGAGAAAACCGCAAAAGGGGAAGGAGGCAGATAGAGCGCAAAAGGAAATGCATGTTGAAGATGAAAAAGGAGGGAGGGGAAAAGACAGAAAAAGTTGAAAATAAGGAGTGGGGGAAGAGTTGGAATTGCGCCAGCTGCATTAAAAAAATGAAATAATTATGAATAGAATTTTGAAAAGGTTTTTGAAAAAATAAACCGATAGATAATCACATTTGAAGGGTTCTCTCATTTTAATGTTGATTAAGAAATCTCTTTTTTACATTCTACACACACACACTCTGTCTCTCTTTCCCACCCTCTCTCTCTTTCTCTTTCTTTCATCCTTTCTCATCTCCTTCATCATCCGCCCCCAAACCAAAGGTCCACATCTCGCTCAACATTAAGCTTTTAAAAACGCACTTGAGTCCATTTTAGCGAAACAATGGAGAGCCGCTTTAACGTTTTTTTTTCTTCCTTTTTCTTCTTCTCCTCCTCCCATGACTGAAATTAAACATTTCGGTTTTGTCTGACATCCCTTTCTCCTTCTCCTCACCACAGATGAAAAATTGATCGGTTGCCATGAATTTTCACCTTTATCGGAAATCGATCACGAACAATGTTTGCTTCTGGTTGTCGGAAAACACAAGGCATTGCAATGCATCATGATAGCTACAATTTTTTGTTCCGGCGCTCGCAGGTTTTTTTAGGAGGAATTTTTTCGCGGGCCATTATAATCCTGTGTTTGTACAGATCTATATATATGCGATTTTTAAAGTCAGGTACATGGTTCAAGGAAGCAGTTGAATTCTTATGATTGATAGAAAGGGCAGAGTTGGGGAGGGGGAGGCGAGTTGGTAAATTTAAATGGTTCTTTATTATAGTTGAAAACTTAAGTGAGTATTCCATGTTTGCTATGGCTCCAGCGTGTGCCAGAAATTGAGAGGAGAGGCGGAAGGGGTTCTTATAGGAATGAAAAAGGAAAGATAGAATTAAAAGACTCTCAAGGTGACCATTTAAAGTAAGAAAGAATACGTTGCAAAAGTTGATTTATTCAATGTATAAGGGGTTGCATGACCTCGGAACCTCTTCTCTCTTTCTAGCTCTCTCATTTTCATTTCCTTTTTTCCTTCTTTCATCTTCTTCATTCTCTCCGCCCCCTCCCCCTTTTCCCTCCATATCGTTCTGTATCACATGCTATACTTTCTAAAAAAAAAGAGATAAAAGTGTACTCTTGCTATGTCAGAGAAAGGAATTTGCTTCCATTATCTACTTCAACTTTCCTTATTCTATCACACTGTCTTAACGTTAGGCAAAATATAATATAGAAGAGAGTATCGTCTCCATAGGTTGAACAAAGCCTGCGGTCGTCCATATTGGAGAAGCTTATCATTCTGAGCACGGAGCAGGTGGAAACTTTCAGTCCCCTGCTGTATGCAATTAGAACCCGAGCCTCTCATAAAATGGACAAACCCTTTGAGTACAATGGCCTGGGACAAACCCCATAGAATCTAAGGCTCTGGCTGGATGACAGCATTAACACACTCGTTGTCTAGGTGTTATGGGTAACTGGTTATAAAAAAGTTACGGAACAAAATAAAGGTTTGAAGAACCAAAATAATGTTAAAAACAAGAAGAGGCGAACAAACGAAGAAGATAAGACGAAAAGGTTAAGGAGTTGTCGGGTATGGCTAAACTGGAGCGATCAGTATGTAAACACTATTTATTTAAATCACAACTTTAAGATAAATATGACCCTTCAAAAGGTATGAAATAATGATTTATTGCGTATCTTTTCTCTACATTGTTTAATATATGTCATCTCATAAAAGAAGAGAAAATGAAGCAGAGGAAGTGTGAATCTAATACAAACTGTCAAAATATTATGACATGGAATTACATACAACCACGAACCAGCAACTAATTGGTCTTTCAGAATAATAAGGCGGGGAGGGAGGGAGAGGGTGTTGGGGTGCAGCATGTCAGACAGTAGCCCTCAAGCCTCGCCCGCTTTGTGGACAGAGGGGACAGTTGGCTGTTGACAATCAGAGGACAGTAGTCCAGCCCAGGCAGACTAGTGCTTTGTTAGATCTGCGCCGATTCGATCAAGGCTAGGCTAGGCAGTGCTGTTTGTAGATTGTAGACAGTGCGGGGTTCGGTTATCTCTGGCAAGGACCTTCGCTTAGTCTTGTGTTAGTCACTGTCTGTTCCACCCCCGTGGCGTATGCTTGAGTTGTCAGCATAACTACCCTCTCTCTCTCTCTCTCTCTCTCTCTCTCTCTCTCTCTCTCTCTCTCTCTTTCTCTCTCTCAGATCTAGGTAAATTTCTAGTTCAGTGTCTGCTGTCCTGTGCCTAGACACCGTCTGTGTCTGCTTTTAGATTCGGACAGCCAGTCAGTGGACAGCGAACGGCAATCTAAAACAGTGGTAGCACCTGGCGTTGGACGTTTGGTCAAAAGCACCACAGGCCTCCGAAGTTAGAGGTTGATCTAGTCTCTCTAGATCTAGAAAGAACTGTGTATTATCTTAGATCTCTTGGTAAGGCCATTTCAAAAGTGCGTTCTTCCTCAAACCTTCTGTGACACCAAGTGGACAGAGATTAGAATCTTTAAATAGGTGTGCTTTAATGTTACGTATGTATTTTGGAAAAAAATGTGTCGTTCGGCATGTTCTCACATTCTTGGATTTGGAAAAGAAGAATTCGTTGTGCTAACGTAATTTGGACCTGTGTTGATCAAGTTGCAGCATTTTCGTCTTCTTAGGAATACAGAAATCTTGATTAAGACCTACTTAGAGGTTGCCGTGCTCACCTTTAAACAAAAAATATAAGCAGTTAATTAGGTTGGTATGATTTTAAACACATCTTTAAATAAAGAATATACGCAGTTAATAAAGTGGTTATGCTTATAAAAACATCTTTAAGCTAATAATAATACGCAGTTAGTTGGGTGGATGTGATTATAAAAAAATATTTCATAAAAACGGTAGAAAATTAGAATTCCAGCGATTTAAGCAATACTTTTTAACTTCTAAGGATACGCTGTTACTTGGTCTGTGTTGTGTATTGCGAAAAGATTTTTTTTTTGACTTTTTTCTATTTAACTTTCATTGAGCAGTGGATATTTTTACGCAAGACGAAGTACCATTTTGCACAAAAACAAAATATGCGTATAACTTCGCATATTTTTCACGGTCCCTTAGTTTTATTTATGTTAAAATATCATACTTAAACTGATGAAAACCAATAGCTTTTCGTTGTGGAGGAAATCATTCTCTTCAACTCTCAGAAACTTGCGCCAATCAGTAAAGCTTATTTTTAAAAAATGTAACTCTCTTTTCACTTAGTTAAAAGTAACTGTCTTTCTCTAGTTTTTGTTTTGTTTCGATAAAAATGTTATTATTGTTTTTGGTAGAAGTAGACGTGATATTAGGACTACTTTTAAAATAAAAGTCTTTGTTATTATTATTATCATTATTTTCAATAATATTATTATTAATGTTGTTATTACTATTATTCATTTTATTATATTTATTATTATTGTTGTTGTTGTTGTTGTTGTTGTTCTTAGTAGTGTTAGTAGGATTACTTTCTTCACCGGTACAAATATCGAGACTATTATCGTTATTGGTGTTATTATCATTATTATTTTATATTTCTCATTGGTATCATTTACATCGTGATTATTATTGTTATTACATTATTATTATTTTTACTATCATTATTATTCTTATCAGTAACACTGCTTTTCTTGTTATTATTTATGATACAAAGGACACGTCTTTGGTTAAAAAATGGGATAACCGTGATATGAACTCCAGCTAAGATTATTGAACTACTGCGTCGTGTGTTTTTATCCTTCACGACATGTTGGTTTTCCTTTGCTTCAAAGGTTGAAGAGCTCTTGTCTAGAAGCTCTTCTAAGTCTCTCATACTTTTTCAAGATGTTACAGACATTAGACTCTGAACAGCTTCATTTTTTCATCATAAACTAAGCCATCGAGAGCTGCTATGCGCTACTGCTACAGTTTTTGTTGTTGTTGTTGTTATTTGTTTTTGAATGCAAGCTAAAGTTTGACCCTGTCTACGTTTTATGATAGCATATATTGTAGTGAGAAAGTAGAAAGTATACTTATCACCGAGTCGAGAATGTTGACACAAGCAAACAACTAATCAGACAAAACAAAACCAAAAAAAAAAACCAGAAAAAAAATCAATGCAACTGCTACAATATTAATCAGAGACAGGCAAAAATTAATTGGCCCGTTTTATCAATGCAGAACGGAAGTATGGAGAACACGGAAGGCGCGAATGGGAGCGAAACAAAAAACAAGAAACAAAACAAAACAATGCGGACTTCTACAATGTTCTATTTTGAGGGAGTATAAAAAAAAACCACAAACCATGTGCGATTGTTTACACGTAGGAAACATTATTACTATTGCATGCTCTTTTGTTAGCAATTAAAATTGATGTTTAATTTTTGAAAAGGGATGGTTATTAAGAAATATTTCGACGAATATTCAAGGTGGAAATACAAACATTTTAACCAAAAAGCACATAACTGATTGTCAGGAAGTTCTGAGATATGATTATTTACACAAAAGAATTACGAAACTTTACTACACTCGGTTCTTGTGAGGAGTGAAATGAGCCATTTTAATGATCAAATGATAGCTGTCATCCGAGAAACGTTCTAATATAATTAGAACGAAATATTGATCGAAGAGCCAGCCTACCAAGCAAATTAACGCAAACCAATATCTCTGTGTACATGCCCGAGCAGAAATCCCTGGAAAAGCCAACTTGTTAAATAATAGATCAACTTAAACCGCTATTCATCATTTCCCGAGGAGCAAAACGTGCATACCTCTCTTCAAATTTAATGTCAGTCTAGATATAGCCGTAATTGATTCCTTCACAACCCGTATTATTAAATGTAAAGATAACTTTTCGACGAGCTCTAACTTGCCTTGGCACAGGTTTACTTCGTCGTAATTGCCACTACGCTATTTATTTTTAACCGACGGTTATGAGATAATTGTTTTGCGAGCACACGCCTCACACGACGCCCCAGCCTTCATTAATACCAATTAATGTAAAACATGTTACCCTGCCAATGTTGCATGTCTAGCCGTACTGCTGGCGATAGATCCAGGTCTAGGGTTGGCTAAGGCTGTTCTGTTATCTAGTGCTGCTATAAGCGATATTGTTCTGGAACAAATCTCACATGAATCACATCCTCCACGGGGACACTGCGATAGAGATCATACAATGTAGACAGGGAGATCCCAAAGCAGAAGTTGGCCCAGGGTTTGTTGTGTTTTTGGCTTTGGCTGTATTTTGATAGAGAAAATAATAACAAAAAACTTTGTTATGATTTATTAGCGCCGTGATATGGGGATGTGGCGTAATCAGTGCAAGGAAATCTAAGTTTGTCTCTGTGCTTATTATGAATAACATTTTTAATCGTCTCCTTCCTCATTAGCATCATTGGTATCATCATTGCCTGCGTATTATTAGTATTTTTGTTGTCCTCCTCATCAGTAGCTAAAACAACTCTGATGCTGCTATCACGATCTTTGCAATATCACGATTATAATAATAAACATTATCGCCATCATTATCATCATCATTGTAATCTTCCTATTTATCATCTCGTCATCGGCATTGTCATCACCACAGATGTGAATAACATTATCATAATCATCTTAACTACCAGCAAGGTCAACTATCGCAGTCTTCTTCCTTTTCATCACCAATTTCATCAACATCATTATCACACACTGCTATAACCGCAATTTCAACATGCCCGCACATCACTACCGACAACCTTACCACCACCAACATCACCATCATCTTTATTCATCTTCGCGCAAAAAAAAAACAACCCCAAAAACAAAAACAAAACAAAACAACAACCCCCCCCCCCCCTCAGAAGCTGTCTTGGTTTATCAGTGAGTGTCATGGTGAACTAAATGCGGATTAAAACCCTGGCACAACTAACCACAAACCAGGCATGGCTGCCTCTGTCAGAATCTGTAAGGACAACTGGTCAATTGTCTAGCCCTGACAGCCGTGTTGTGAAATTACCAAGGATATTCGCCCTGTTATTACAACTTTATATATCATGCTCATATTATCATAAACAACGATGCGAGACTTTTTTTTTAAAAGCAATGACAGTTTGTCAAAGAATGTTTGATTTTAAAAAAATCAAACTTATTTGCGCACAGTATTAGTGATGTCTTGCCAGCAGTCCAACATGAATGAGATGTTGCATGAAACCTTCATAGGCGTATATAGCTCGAACAGGTACAAGTTCTGAGCTTTTATAAATTTGCTTGAAACAACTATACAACAACAACTACAACAAATACTACTGTACTATTACTACTACTACTACTACTACTACTACTACTACTACTA
>BMAT01002452.1:26040-37589 GCA_019649035.1 Elysia marginata | reverse complement strand
ATAATAATAATAATAACAATAATAATAACGATGAAAAATTATTAACAACAACAATATTGAAAAAGATAATTATTATAATAGTTTGTAATGAAAAGTAAAAATCCTTTACACGCGTGATATATGTAATGTATAATCTTTCGCTCTATCTCTCTCACGCTCCCTCTCTGTCTCTCTATCTCTTTCTGTATCTCTGTCTCCTTTTCTCGCATTGTTTTGGCTTTCGTCATTATCTTACGCCCACCACTCACATACTCTACAAAGAAAAGGCGACATTGCCTGAAAATGTTGATATACATGTACTTTCAAAGGAGTGACGTGAGAAAGTCCTAGACTCCAGGAAGTGGTCTTATCGCTTAGACCGCTATTTGTTATCTTTATGACTTACTGTTCACGCAGATCGTGTACACGAAAAGAAAAATGGAGCAATTTTTTCTCATTATCCTGTTCTCATTTATTTTTTGAATGACTGAGGCCGCTTAAGGATGTGTGGAAAGGCATGGAGATCTTACAACTCTGCTGAGAGATATCGACGACTGAATTTCTTCTACTCAGCTCCGACTTGATTTTTCCAATCATTCCTTCTTTCGTCTTTATCACTCATATGATTGTCCTTGGCAAATTGGACCAGACTACCTTTACATTGACTAGGTTGGTGCTTCAGACAACAAAAGTTTATACAGGAAGTTGACACAGTATTCCGTTCAAAACAATTTCCCTGTATACTTATTAACTTCTCTGGCAAGTTACCTAGTCAGAATATTGAAGTTTTTTCTCCTAAAATCAGGACAAGTGTTTTGAAAGCTTAGTTATTAATGAATGTTTTTTATCCTTCTTCTTCTCATCAATTCTTCATGCTTTCTTTTGATTGTTAACCTTCAAAACTGCAACCGCTTTTTTCTTCCTCCTCTTTATCTTGCCTTCATCTGCTTTTGACTCCTTCACGAGTGATACTAACGTTAATAGTAATTTTACAAATACGTGGAGATAGCCACAGCAGTAGGCCTATCGGTAATGTTTAAAAGCTGTAGGGTCCCTGGGGAGATGAACCTGTTCTTGAAAGTGTTGCATCCGTGAGGTTCAAATCCCCAATTTAGTAGCTGCCGTAATCTGACCAAATTAAGGCAGATGTATCGTTTTCATAGTTTCGTGCATCATTTTCCTTACTCTTGCCTGGTGTGACGCTCTCAGTCTGTTTCGGAATCCACTCTCCACTGCTTCTTATCTGTCTCTCTCTCTTCTTTCTGTCTCTTATTCCCTCCCCCCTCTCTCTGTCCCTCTCTCTATCTCTATCTCGCACTGCCTTTCCCTCATCTCTCACTGTCTATCTCTTTTCTTTTATCCCCGTGCCTAGACTTATCGTAGAGAAGTGATCAATCAAGTGTTCTGATCAAGGAGGGCTTAAAACAAGGTTTAGTGTCTCGTTAGAGCAGGCTTGATCGAAGCGTGAGCGCTCTAGATCAGATCAGTCGGAGTGAGCGCCCTACAGAATACATACGTAGAGTGATGATAGAGGCAGAGGTGCTGGTGCTTGAAATGGTGAATGGAGATGATGGCAACGGTAGTGGATATGTTGGCGGCGGAGATGGTGGTGGTGATGGGGATGATTATGATGATTCGTGGTGTTGATTCTGGTGGCGCATGTTACTGTAGTTGTGGTGGAGATGAAGGGGAAGGTGAAGAGGAAGGTGATCATGATGATGATAATGATGATGATGGCAATGAATATGATGAGGATGATCTTGATGATAATGATCAAGGTTATGTTGTTGTTGATGATGATGATGATGATGATGATGATGCTATAATGCTTCTGCTGCTGATGATGATGCTATAATGCTTCTGCTGCTGCTGCTGATGATGAAGACGATTGTGATTACGATGATCATGATAGCGGTGGTTGTTGGATGGTAAATAGAGTGATGGTGGTGGTGACACTGTTTATATTTTGACGATGATGGACGTAGTTACCTTGATTTTGATAATGATTGTTGTAGAGGACGGGTTATGAAGATGAAAAGAGAAAGGTAGCAATTACTTTGATACTAGCGGTAGTCACCAAGATGTAGGCGCCATGATGCCGACTGCTATGTTCGCGTGCTGTCTTTGTAACATCAGCGGTAGTGGTTGTTGTGCTAATCAAAGATCTTAGATGCTAACAATTATGAATGTTTATTTTTTTCTTTATGTTTCTCCTGTCAGGTCACGAGTTGTCGCGATGTCCGAAGGGTGAAGGCTATTACTGCAAACAGTGCGGACGGGATTCCTTCCAGCCCAATGAGAACTGGTGGGGGGACAACTGCCGCTACAGGTGGGCTCTTTAATTCATCTACATACCTCGCTTTGTTTTATTAACCATAATCCGTTCGATACCCTCGTATAATTATGGGTGTACATATTGTAGATTTAATCTTATTTCAGATTTTTGTTTTCCGTTCTTTACAAAGATTTTGTTCGTCTCATTAAGACGTATGCTGACATTTTCTCGGAATATGGTTCTCGCACCAAAGTTTATAATTTTGTTCTTAGAGCTACTCACACCCCTGGCTACACTGGTATATGCAGTATTTCAATCTAGTAATCTGACACGTCTCGTTTCTTATTGTGCATGGATGTACTTTGTTGGGTAAAGGCGCATTTTCGGTGGCCCAGATTTCTGAAGCAGGCATTGTTGTCGATATTCTAGGTTTGCGAAACCAGTTTCTCTTCAAACACCCACAAATAATAAAGTTTCCGTCTGGGCAAGTCAGGGTTCGAACTACATACTAATAATTTTCCGTGGCTATGCTCATGATTGGTAGGAGAGAGCGCAGGTTTTAATACACATGTAGAGGTCGTTAACTGCTTTAGCGCTATTGGTAAAGGCGTCATGTCTTTTTACACTTTGTGAAGTCTCACGTAATATTGGTGTTTTTGGACTAGGCCAGTTGTTACTGATCTTGTCTAAAGTATGAACAACTATGTTCCGCTGGGCTTTAGAGTCCTTGACAATGCAAAGAAAAGGCATGCTGCACCAGCAAACCTTTGAGGTAGGCCTTGTAATTTTGTTGTTATTTTATGTTTTGTCATTTGAAATGGGTTTTTATTTTGGTAAACAATATAATGCTCAAGATGCTGTGAAAATGAGAAAGAGTTTTTTAATTTTTCCCAAAAACCTTAATTCAGCAACGCAAACCGACTTTTGCGTTTCCCTAATAGATCTAATGCACCAGTTAAATTTCGCAGTGCTCCGCAGAAAGTCCCTTAGCTCCCTCGAATAGAAGTCGTTTCACCGAAAAGAGACGCGCTGATGCTATACTTCGCGTAGAGTTTCTTGAGAGAACCGAGATCGAAAAGGGAGATCATTAAATGAGCCCGGGAAAACCCGTATAAGCCTTTAATGGCGACTTATGGACCGCTCAAGCAGTTCGGTGTCGAGATTGGGCAAGGAGATAACTAGTAGTTTGCTCGGATTCAGAGATTTAGTGGAGTCGTTAGGAGGGATGTAGAGAGGTTAGATGAGGGGAGGGAGTTAAAGACTGGTAGACACTTGGTTGAACTGGTAGAAGGAGGTGTAGAGGGTGCCGAGGAAAGAATGCAAATAAAGGGAGGAGAAGGGCAGATAGAGTGAGCAAAAGAGCAAACAGAGGTATACAAGGGGGGAAAGAAAGAGAGAGAACCAGAGAGAGAGTGAGAGAGAGGTGCAGAGAGGGAATGATAGAGAGCCAGAGCTAAAGAGAGAGAGAAATAGATAGAGATAGACAGAAAGAAAGAGAGAGAGAGGGAGAGAGGAAGAGAGATAGAGAGAGAGATTGCTGAGAAGGAGAGAACACAAGATTCAGTGTTGTGATCGAGTTTAAGTTATCATTGATGATGAAGTTACATTGTTAAATTTGACACAAATTTAGCAATAGTCTGGCTTTGCCTTCAAGTTCTTTTTTTGAAGGCGGAAATACAAAATAACAAAAGCTTGTGAAGAAAATTAACGACGAAAATTAATGAAATTTTTGCACCAGAAATAAGTTTAACATTTCTCTTTACGTTTATAAATTTCATGGTGTGCAAATAACTGCGAAACAAAAGATGGAGAAACAACTGTCGTGTAGTTAACAAGCAGATAGAGGATAAAAGCCCAAGCAATGCACATACAATGGCACGTATTTTGCTTGTCCTACAGACCTTCCGGGAGCGTGGGGAACTTCTTCGCTTTGAGATCAATCCATTTATATCTTAGGCCGATGACTGCATGCGCTAAAATCTACTTTTTTTTGTGAAACTTTTGATTGTAATATTGTAAAAATAATTGGAGACCCCGGAAGGATACTGGGTAATAATAACTATGATTATGTATAACTGGTGTTGCAAACAAGACATATGATTTTAGTTGTGAAACAGGTGTAACCCGTCCAGATGTTTGACAACACTGATCTTTCTCTACCTAGAGCTTCTTTAACTGCCGTTAAAAAGCGTATGATTCTATTCTATTTTCCTGTAAATGTCGTCACCGGCGATTTAGAACACTCTTTTTCTTCAAATCTACGTTAAGTTGTATATGTGTTTCTTGTTTTGTCCCTCTTCAAGCCCAGCATAATATAAGACATGTAATTTGCTTTTTAACCATACATACCATACTGCGTTTTGTTTCAACAAGATTGTGTATGTCATCTAGATAATGCATATGTTTAGACATACGTACAGATACAGTTTATCTACTGAAATTAATTTTGCGTTAAGAATGCTCTTTCCTTTTTTTAAATCTCGTTTCAATACATTATGGTAATACAAATTGGTCAAGTCTGCAGCTCGATACTAATAAATGGCATTTTTTTTCTAAGTTAATTATAATTTTGTTCTTTGATCTTGATTAACAATTTGGCATAGTCTTTGCCTATTTCGTAATTCATTTCGTCTTGCTCTTTTATTTTCCAAACTACATTTTCTTACAATAAATAAAACGGGAAATATTCTCTTACGATGTGGCACTCGAGCAAAGAAAAGGCTGTGTCAGAAAAGTAATTGAATTTCAGTTGAAGCTGTGGCAGCTACTCTCTTAGTTTCTTTCGAATCGGCGGCAAACTTCTCTTTGTTTCAACTGGGCTGAAATATAAGACTCGTAGGAAACCGAAAGTAAACAGAATCGTGAGCCCTTTCCCTCCAACACAATGGTTGAGAAAAAAGGGCATCGTGTCAATAAACATGAAAGACATGTCATTGCTTTCTGAAGCATTGTGTGCCCATTTGGCGTGTCAACAGTACAAAAAGGAGACCACACGCATCTCCACTTGGTGTGCAAATAGGTGGAAAACAAAAGATGGAGAAACAACTGTCGTATGGTTAACAAGTGGCGTAGAAAGGCTAAAGGCCCAAACAATGCCCATACAATGGCGCTTTTTTGTGCATTTTCCGCACACCGCCCAAGAGCGTGGGGAAGTATTCCACTTTGAGGCTAATCTATTTGAACTTTCTTTTATCTTGGGCCGATTATTGCATGCACTAAAATTTTCTTTTTCAATGTGTAACTTTAAATTTTTAATACCGATGGCCGAATCGAGTGCACGTGAAAATATCGGTGTGTGTAAATGTATCGATTCTTTTGGAAGTATCGAGTTGCCCTTTGAATAAATTTTTTGGTTAAACTGAATATGATTTTTCTCTCTTTTTTTAATTAGATTTCACATCAAAATAAATGATTGACAACAAAAGTTTTCGGTTCAAAACTATATTTTTCTATATATTTGTAATTACTCTTTATTCATTCGTTTGCTAACGATTCCTATAAATAGATAAAATTTTTAGTTATATAATTTTATTTGAAATAGGAAAGCCACCAGATCATTAACTTTGTGGTCTAAATACAATATTGGCTTAGAGTTTAGTACTATTTCTGACTAAGCTGTTTGTCATTTCAACTAGCGTAAGTTTCTTTCCATCCTTTGTCTCTCCACCCCCCCCCCCCTATTTTCCTTCTTTTTTTTCTTAGCTACGGTCTTTCTATTTTTTCTGTCTGTCCTGTTTCTTTTTATAGAGCTGTTTCTTCTTTGTCTCTGATACCATGTCTCTCTTATTCTCCTTTTATTTCTCGCTGTCTGTCTGTATGTCTATCTCTGTGTGTCTGACTGTCTGTCTCTCTGTCTGTGTGTGTATGTGTCTCTTTCTCTATCTTTCTCTATCTTTCTCTTTCTCTATATATCTTTCTCCCGCTATATCCTTTCTCCTGATTTATCTTTTTAAGATCTTGAGCTGTGTTTTTCATTAGCCCCGTGCGTGTGTCTCTCCTTATTTTGCCATCTTTACTCGTCAAAAAAGCCCGCTGCTTTATTCTACGTCCTCCTACCTCTACTCTTTATACCCATCCCTGAAAGCATTAAACAACATAATTGCCAGTTTAATCGACGCATCTTCTAAAATCAATGTCGGCTCCTTTGATGTGCTCAGCATCCCTGCTCCCAGACGACCAAGCCCTCGTTTTAGCATCTCTTTTTCTGCTGCTGCTGCCGCCTCTGCTGCCCTTTTCTTAAGGGAGGAAAAAACATTTCATTGCTTTTTCTGGAATACAAAATTATGGAGAATAAAGAGGCTCTAACGAACTGCTTAGTAAGTTTTTGTCATTTTTTGGCTCTCAGTTTTTTATATTTTCAACTCGTTAGATCTAGTTCGTTGGCGTTTTTTTTTAAATCCCGCATAATTCGTTCCATTGGTTTTTATCTACAAGGGTGCAATTTTCAAACCAAATGTAGTATATAACAAAGGGGGAAAGAGCAAGCCATCGATTTGATAAGAAAGTTTAGTACAGCAATGCAGGGGTGAGTGTTCTTGCAGGTTGGCTGTAGAGAGAGATTCTGGTGGTGGCTTCAAGTTAGTAAGTCCGTCCGTTGTCATTTACACCTGGTCTTTGTGGGTTCGAACACCACAGAAGCAATGGCTAAACATGGAGCTTTACCTCTATGACTTACCCCTGCGTATTCAATATGGACATTTTTTGGCTTGTGGTAAAGGAGTCTATTGCCGAAACACTTGCTGTGAGGGGGGTTTCTTCTCTGAAGCCTTCCTGCTATCTAGATCCTGGTGAATATCTTACTATCATATTATGGAATTTACATTGTTTTGGAAGGGCTGCAGTAAATCTCCGATCGAGCTAAAATGATGTATTTAATCACATGATTAGTTAATTTTTCGCCTTTGCCAAACCACCTTCATACCTATGTAAATTACAGATGAGCCATAGCTAGCATTTAGATGCTGAAACTGTAATGTTTGATCACTAATATAATTATTAATTTTCAATGGAGCCGATAGATGAACTTTACGATGGTTTCAGCTTTCTGGAAAGTTTATACTTAGACTTCATCCTAGAAGTCACTGTAAAAATTATTCTTGACCATGTTTGACAGACGTTTATGGAGTATGGGGTGTACAACTAAATACTTGGTATGGCATGCCTTTTTGAGTCTTCTCTAGTGTAGACATTTAACTGTAGAGCTTAAGTAGAAAGAGGACAGGAAGGTATTCACACTAAAACATACAAGTGTTACCCAAAAGTCAATAAAGTATTTTTTGTCTCTGAAAAGCCTCTCGCAAATTTCCGCTCCTTTTTAATAGAAACAATAAATTAGGCTTAGAACTAGATTGTGTCATGAAAAGGAGAATGCTGAAGTGCACGGCTTGAAGTCGCGGGTATTTTTAGAGTAAGATTAAGTGGGATTTATGTACCTTGCCGAAGAAAAACCATCATAAATGTAATGTTACATAATAAAATGTGCCCTGTACCAGGCCATAATTTGTGCGGGATCTGGGGAGGGAGGGATTCTTTTCTGTTGATGTTTAATTTTTTATAACTTTTTTACACATTACCATTTCGATGCCTAGAATCAATCCGAGTCGACTTTGCTATCCAAACAAAACGCTTTTAGACTAAAAGTTGGCGATATAATTTTCTTTTTCGTTTCCTAATACCCACAGACAAGCAGAATCTTTCCCAACGCCATAAAATAATTATCCAGTTCTGTCTATTCTGTTAAAAAAGAGAAAAAAAATTAGAAAAATTAAACACTGTGCTATTTTTACAACTGCTTTTAATTTTCCGTCTAGGTTAGTGCGGGGCGAATACAGAACTTTGTTGCATTCATAGATTTTTTTCGTTGTAAATGGAATCGTCGATGCTTGCACCATTTCGTATTAATTTACGTTCTGTTGAAGGAGTTTTAAGTAGTGGTAGTTAAAGATAGAGTGTAACTAGTCAGAAAAATAGATTTGTAGATTTTTTTTGCACCTTGCAAAAGCCTATATAGTACTTTATGAATTACGTTTGAAGTGCTGCAGTTTGAAAGTCTTTAATAAGTAAACGATAAAAGATAACATTTCGGATCGTAGAAGTATTTTATTAAAACGATTAAGTACACGAAAGCGATAATTTAACTCGATACTCAGTTATTTTATTGAAACGATTAAGGATATGAACGTGATAATTTACCTCGAAACTCAGTTGAATTGCGTTGTTTAAAAAATAATTTTTGAGGATTGGTGCGTAAATTTGGCTAAAAGAAAAGCAATTGCGACCTTGTTGTTAAAAGTGGGGAAAGATTTCTAAAAGTACAACACACTACTGTTTCGCTGAACTTCTTTGCTTGTTTGGGGTGATAGAACTAATACTTCATAATTCTTAGTTTTGCCATTTCAGTCTATTTAATTAAACCATAATTATGCCTTGTCTTAGAACAATATCCCGTGCCAAACTGGGCCATATCAGATAGTTGACGGACACATTATCACGCCCTATATGGTTAGGCATGACAAAGTGAAACAGTACGGGACAGTTTCAGTTCTAACCTTTTTTCTGTGTTAAATTCAGAAAGTGGGCTCATCAGCGAACTCTTCTGTTGTGGAGGTAGTTTATTCAAATAACTTAAATCTTAGCCTAAATACTCACCATTGTCCAAGGGGAACTACTCTGAAAGATTTTTTAAAAGTTCATGGAAAAGTCCCATAGACTGGTCCTAGGAAATGGTTACTCCACATCATTTTTCTTATACCAGAAAAGCACACACTTCTTGGGCAATTGGGGTGGATGTGCCAAGCTGGGCTAGCTGTAAATTCGTTCACAGAGATCGTCGGTCTTGAACTTTCCAGAAATGGCCCGCATAGGTTGGGTTCGGAACTTTAAGCAAGCGCTCTTTTACGTGATCACTTCTTTCACGGAAGAAGATGGAAATGGCCACAAAAAATATCAATACCCCCCAAAGAAACTACAAAAAAAACCAACAATCCATAAATCGACTATGCCCAGAATATGCTATTTAGTACCGGTACCGTCTTACATCTCGCGTGTTTCTACCATATTTCTGTAATTAATGGTTTACTAATTCTTATATCACTGGAAGGGATGTAAGCCCTGCATCTGGCTTAGTTACGGTACCCTGTTTACACGGCGACTCCGGCCTCACTGTGCCGGTCTAGATCGCGAAGAAATTATTGAGATGGTCTTTTTGGGTGGTCGTTGGGGATCTGGCGGTTCTCACGCGCACTCAAACTGTTCTTGGGTGCTGTGAGCGGCTGGGCTTTGCGATCTTCGTAATGACGTTCTCGAATATAAGACTATATTCTTCCTTGATACGTTTAATTTACTGTTGATGTCCATTTTTCTTTATTTTATTTTTTTTCCTTGTGTTATTTTAGCTTGTTATTTTCGGTGCTGTTTTCTAGCACTTGTATATCCATTTGTTGTCAAAATTAGAAGTTGGAGTTTGGAAAGGGATACGCAGCGGTAGTGAGTTCTAGATCTAGAAAATAAAAAAAAAGTAAGGTGAGATAAAGCGAGAGACAGAGGACATATTGACAGGAAAGGTAGAAAGATATATAGACCGTCAGACTCAGAGAAACAACCAGATAGACAGGTAGATAGATAGATAAGAGGTGGATAGCTGATAGATAGATCAATAGGTATGCTAGGTAGCTAGGCAGATGGATAGGTATAGAGAGAGTGATAGAAAATTGAAGAAAGAGACACAGAGAGGCATTGTCACACGAACAGAGAGACATACGATAAAGTAAGACCAGTAGACTCTGTAATAGCCATCAATCGCCGGCTTGCTGAGCCAGAAAATGAACCAATGGTGAATAACCCAGCGTCACCGCCTTCTACATTTCTAGACAAGGGGAGACTACCACAGGTTACATCTTAATCACGATTACTGGCCCTAATCTCGTGTCCCGCAGAAAATTGAATTGGCTCCTTCAGAGGCCCTTTATTGGCGCTTTGGGGGTAATTTACAGCAAGCCAGGGCGCTTCGTGGCTTCGACCTGAAAGATGTCATTATTCACCCCTTCCACTGGCATTCTGCCTCTTCTAGCTCTCCTGCATTGCTTTCATGATTGAATCCGTTCATCAATGCAATGATCTATCTCTCAATCATCATATGCTGTATAAGATCCTCTTTCTATTTGTCTCTATATCTATTTACCTACCTAACTGTCTATCTATCTATCCATCCATCCATCCATCCATCCATCCACCCATTCGTCCATCTATATTTTTGTCTGTCTTTTTATTTTTATCTATCTCTCTATGCATCTGTCTATTATCTGCCTATCTACAGTTTTATATGTATGTCTATCTGTCTCTCTATCTTTTTTGTCTGTCTATCTATCCACTTGTGTTACTCCTATTTTTACAATCTTTTTATTTACCTCATTTTATCTCTCTATCGATCTCCCTTTCTCTTCCAATCTTTCAGACTCATTTTATCACTCTCTTTTTCTCGTCTCCTATATAGAAACTTTATATCCAAGTAAACCTTCCATTCTGTGTTAGTTGTTGTAAAGGTTTCAGAAAAGATCGAACCACTGCAATAGGAAAGACTACCCTCGTTTGCACCATCTCGACTCTCAGCCATTAGCATCTAAATTCCGTATTTAGTGAAGAACAAGTCATTAGGTTTTTTAAGGACCTGCATAGGAAAAGACATAAAAAAAGAAGAGAGAAACAAAACTCGTTCTTTCCTTTAACAGCCGGAAAACATAGAGGAGGCATCGCAACCGGCGGTTCCGGTTTGGGACAACCTCGGTTGCCGCGCATGCCCCTCGTGATATTTCCGCCGGAAGTGATCGGAAGTGATCGGGGTCGCTTGCTGCCTTTTCCTTCATGCCCAGGTCCCTCGGGGGATGTTAATTGATTGTTTGGTGCTTTTTCTTTGCTCAAGCATCTGAACCTAAAATAGGGCGTGTGTGTGTGTGGGGGGGGGAGCGCTCGGGAACGAGACAGACATGTACTGGATTCTTAGACTTGGCTCTGCATGCGTCGTGTCAAAGAAGAAATTACATTTCCTGTTATGGATTTGGATGTCAACCCTCATAAGATGGCAGGTGCCACCGGTTTCCTTCGATTTTCCTCTGCTGAGAAAGGAGAGGTATAGGTGCATGTGCTTGTGGGTTTAGGCTTTCAATATTCATGCCTTGTTCGAGTAGCACGATAGTATTTACGTGTCAGCTCCCATGGTTTCTTCTGTTAAGCAATCGATTAAGGAAGGCAACGCTGACGTATTAACATATTGTCCTGGTGGTTTTTTTTTTTTGTTGGG
>BMAT01002452.1:7797-22804 GCA_019649035.1 Elysia marginata | reverse complement strand
TTTACTTTGCTACGTTGTCAGAAATCAGAGAGGACAAAATTCTTGGCAAGTCTTTCATGTGCTGAAAAAAAAACTATGCGTGTGAAACCTCATTAATAATTATTTCCCTAAACGTCACGAATTCCTGTGTGAAATATCCCAAAACGAGTAACATTAAAAGGTTCCGGTAAAATGCACCAATGGTTTTTTAAATAGTAATGTAATTTTATGCATTATAATGATTTACCATGGCACTCCAGTCACATGACTATTCTTATTTTTTTTTTATCTCCAGGGCAATGCGAAGACTGCCTTCCCAAACACATGTACTCCGACACCGTGGGCGCCACAAAGAAATGCAAGCCTCTCACAAAGTAAGATTCACGACAATAGACAACTCCTCAGAACTCACCGCTAAGAAATGCTTGTATTAAAAAAAAAATGAAGTCAAAACAACGGCGGTTTTCACATTGACAGTTGTAAAAGTTTTCGGTCATTGCCAGTGATCATAAAGTTAATTGTAAAGGCAGTAACTAGGCTGGCACTCGGCATGTTCATACAACTACTACTGTATTGAAAAACAAAATGACAATAATTCCTCCATATTTTCCTCACATTCTTGTATTAGCGTTGATTGAAAAGCTGTTGGCCTTCAAAAGTTATTATCACTAACTGGCTGTTCTTTTCCTTCGTCCTCCTTTTCTACTCCTACCAAATCACCGGACGTCGTCTGCTGTCAACAGCTGTGAGAAGCAACATCGATGCACTGCGAGCCCTAGTGACGGGACCATGGACAATGTTTGCGGGCCCGTAGTTAAAGGTCAGTGTAGCGGGGCGAAGTTTGCAATAGCCTTAGAGGTTTGTATCGTGTCACCACTATAAGATCGCGACGTCTGCGCGGTTAGGGATAGTGTGTTTTTCTTTCGTTTTATAGGGGTTGTCGCATTAATTAGTAAGTGAAAAACCTTTGATGTTGGAGTTTAATCATATTTGATCGTCGTGAATTCATGCCGAGTTCCTTATCGGTGGTCAAGACATGGTGAACCGAAGGCCTGGCTGTGAATGGTTCCAATGAATGTTGATTAAGTAGAGTGGGAGGACAATCATGTCACGTTTGGTTGACAGGATAATAATTATAGTAAATGCGTAATTGTTGTCAGAGGAATAAAGTGGCAAATCAATGTTAGATCGGTGTGGGAAGTCTTATTGGTGATGCGGTTAAAATGAGAAGTCTAAAAATGTTGTCTCTTTCAAATGCTAGGATATAGCGGTCGTTATAAATTTTGGTTTGCGGTAAAATTGAGGAAGTCTGAGTGGTAGCCCCGGCAGTTGACTTGAAAAAACAGGACGTTTTAATTTGTAATTTCTCAGCAACAAAGTATGATTGCTAGTAGACATAGTTTAATAGTACTCCTTTTCTCACCAATACCAATCACTAGTTTTAGCAAAACAAAATTATTTTTTGTACAGTTGATCTTCCGGAAAAATAAGTACATCGCTTTTACAGATTATTAGTAACATGCACTCTGCTATCGTTTGAAAACTAAGTGCAGCATATGTAGCCTATCAGGTTTTAGAATAAAACATAAAATAATGATCAGCTACTGTTTTTAAAGGGTGTAGGGGGGGGGGGCACGGCATTGTGCTTTGTGTCACAATAGCTGTGTGCTTACTGCAGTGTCATGCATGCAACTTTAAAATTAAGTGTTTTCTTTATTCTTTCATCAGACTTAGAGACCTGTGAAGCCCTGAGGCCGCACTCCTCCTCCTCTTTCACAGTCTATGCTATTGCCGGAGGCGTGGCAGGGGGAGTGACCTTATTGCTGCTGCTCCTTCTCCTCCTCTTCTTCCTGAAACGTAGGAGTACCCTTAGAAGGGAGAGGTGGGGCATGAAGAGCCATGACAAAGAAAAGGGGCGGGGCCGAGGGCTGAATGACAACGACAAGGAGGAGCTTCGGCTAGCCCTGCTGAAGGAGAGTGACCGTGACCCTGCTCTGTGTAAAAAGGGTAAGAACTTCTCTATGATATTGATAGTGTATAATTGATAAATCTACAGCCAGTGTATCATATGATGGTTTTCGTCTTTCCTCATATGCAAGAAGCTCCAGAAGTCAGAGCCTACAGAGACGAAAAAAAATTGCCAAAGACGTTATTCTGGGGTAAAATGAGAAAAACTTTCCATCAGATTTGTTTTTAGTATTATGAAAAAATGGATGCTTACAGAAGCCCATAGCAGGAAACTAATCATAGCGGTTTCCAATCTTTTTACAAGTCCCTGTTTTGTTACTTTTCTAACAATAAATACAATGGAATCCTGATAAAGTCAACACCTCAGTATAAAAAATATGTGTTGACTTTAAGCAAGAGTTGACTTTCACCCTAACAAAAATATAAAGAAACATAAAATGGGTCTGACAGAGTTGACTTAAAGCAAGAGTTTCCCTTAAAGGTGTTGACTTTAAGTGGATTCCACTGTATAATTTTTTGATATATTTGTTTGACTGAAAAAAAAATGTTTTAAGTTGAACACAGTCTCACACTATTTATGTTTGTTTCTCTTGTGATTTTTTCCAGTGTTACAAACGACTCGAAGCTTTGTTGAAGAACGAATTGAGCGCCAGATCTGGCATCTGGCACAAGAGCTGTTTCGTGTTCATCCAAAGCAAGGCCAGTTTGAGCGCATAGTAAAGAAATATAAAGGTTAGTGGAAGCATTGCTTTGTGTTAGTGGTGTTAATATTGGCGATGGTAGTGATGGTATTAGTGGTGGCGGTTGGAGATGATGGTGAAAATGGTAGTGGTGATGATTGTGATAATATTGATGATGATGATGATGATGATGATGATGATGATGATGATGATGATGGTGGTGGTGGTGGTGGTGGTGGTGGTGGTGATGATGATGGTGGTGGTGATAATGATGACGGTACTGGTGGTAATGGTGAGGGTGGTTGTTGTTGTGGTGGTGGGAAAATATGATGGTGATAATAATTATAAAGATGGTGGTGATGGTGGGTGCTGATGATAATTTTGATCATAGTGGTGATGAGGATGATGATGATAACAATAATGTTGAGATTATATCGACATTGAGATATTGCTGTACTTTAGTCTCAGCACAGGAGGGTGTGAGGAAAATTTATAACATGAATACCATTTAAATTATTTTAAAAAAAAATTTTTTTAATGTGGAGAATAAGAGATTGGAAATGTTCAAATATTTGAATTTACATCACCATTTCATTTAGTGTATCAGACTTGTGAATATTATCATAGCAGACATCACCTTTGCTTCAAAATACTGAATGCTAACTTATATTAACTGAAATCATAACACGTCATCATGGTACCTCTGTTTACCTAATTCCACAGCCAGCCAACCAAAGTATGCCGTGAACGGCTACCTGCAGGAGTGGCGAGAATGGAGAGGTGACGATAAAGATGCTCTGGTGGAACTCTTTCGCTGTCTCAAGCAGGTGCATCGAGAGGACATCATCAACGAAGTGTGTGCTTGTCTGCGTAATGACATTGGTGAGTATGTCGTATACTCCACAGAAAGAAAGAGGCAATTGTGATAAATACACTGAATAAAAAAAACCAGCTTGGCTGGTCTTAAACCAACCACGTAGATGAAAAATGAAGCTGTATAGCTTCATCCTTTATTATTTCTTTATTTTTTCTGCCATTCACTTACACATATCAGTTAACAACAAAAAAAGTCCCCTGAATGTTGATAGAATCCAACTCTTCAAAGTTAGAGTAGAGTTTTGATCCATGGCCACTAGTACTTTTTCTCGTCTGTTATCCTTATGTTTTCAAATTTTATAAACCAAATTTCAAGAACTTTTTTTTTGTGACTCCCAGATTTCCACCTCAGAGATGAATGTGGCCGAGACGGCTATCCCGCTGAGAAACAGACACTGTGTGATGATTGCCGTTACATCTTCCTGCCTTGCCTCTACCCCAAAACGTGCAAATCACCTTCAAGCTCAGTGTCATCAGGCAAGAAGAAAAAGCCTCGCTCATCCACCAACAGCAGCAACAAGAAAGATAACCCCGGTTCTTGTGGTGGCAAAGGGACTTCTAACGGAAACGGAGGCGTTGGAACAGCACAAACTCATGCTGATGCTGAGGAGCAGGCAGAGGCGGGCACCAAACTGTTAGCCATTGCCACTGATGATCTTGAAAATGATGAACTTGGAAATCTTGGTGGATGCGGTAGTGGGGATGAGGCTCCTCTCAATCGCGGAACATTTTACAGAGGCCACCCATCTCCTAGCGCTCCCCAGTTGGAGTATGAACCGACCAGTGGCATACAGTTTCCCCCTGTTGTGGACAATGTGAAATACAGCAGGCAGTTTTCTCAGCCAGTTCAGGCAACCTCGTGAGGCTACCATCCACCAGTGTGTGCTGCTTGTGCGTCAGATTTCAGAAAAAAACATGTGTTTTTTCATCACAGGGTGTGTTATGATTTAGTCCTGTATTTGGTGCTCATTGCACGAGCATTCTTTTACTCCTGAGAAGAAGAATTTGTGGTGAAATAGCCTTTTGCTTTCAGAGCTACATTTTTACAGTAACTTTTGATGAGGTCAGTAAAGGAGTAGTAGTGGCCCACATTTACAAAATTAAAGTTTACTAAGGCATGTCAACAAAAGACAAATCAAAAAAACTTTGCTTAAAGCTATACAGACAGCAATAGTGAAAGAAAAAAATTAAAGGAAAAGAAGGTCAACTATGAATGAAAATGTGAGAGAACTACTTAGAATAAATATTAAGCTCTGCTCTGCAGCTTGTCAAGTTTATGATAGTTCAACCTTGCTGTCCGCAAGACGGTTTTTTTGGAAGGTAAAATTGCTCACATAAAAAAAATTTAGATTCCTATTGATCATTATTGGTTGTTTCTGTGTTGCACATCGAAAGTGCGTGGACTTAATTTACACTTGTGTGTCATTTGCTGTTTTTTTTACCAAAGAAAACCCAAAGGCTGGCTTGCTGCACTTTCAATATGGGGAAAGTTTACATTAAGTTTTATTGGTGGTGAGAAAGGTTTTATGTCATTACCAATAACAGAACTTCTTAAGAGTTATTAGAACAATAGATCGTTGAAATAGAAAAATTCCTCTCTTTTACGATTTTTGAAACCATGGTAAAACTTTAATAAACTTAGATTTTGAGCGAAAATCGGTAGTTACTTTCTATGTATCATAGAATCGTGTTTATTTTTACAAAGACTAAGAAATGAGAGGTTTTTCTAAAATTTCTCTAAAAATTGAAAAATACAAATAACTAAATTTGGAAAAACACTTTTCAATTTATTTTATTTTGTTTCAGTGGGCCTATACATACAACCCAAGTAATCCAAATCAACAAAAGATAATGCAAAGTCAATTTTAAATTTTAAAAATTAATTTTATAGTTTGTTACTAATTTTTACAATATAATTATATTTGTTATGATTTGTTCTCTTTCTTTTTTTTTAACCTCAATGAGTTAAACTTTTATGCCGAAAGGTTATAAATTATACCTAAGAAATCATGCGTGTGAAAGTTTGGAAAAGTTAAAGACAAAGATTAGGCTCTATTTATGCATGTATATTAGTGAACAGGGAAGATCAATGGAAAGAAAAGCCGTGGACGCTAAAGAACAACTTATGTCGACAGTCTAAACACCTGGGCAAACCTGGAGCAGCATACAAGAAGTCAGTTCATGAGGTCCTCTTGTGAGCGACAGATTTGGAAAACCATGACCGTCAATGCCTGCTCCAGGCACGGCACCTGATGATGATGATGATATTAGTGATACAGACAGTGAATTTGTGGAAGATTATTTGAACTGTTTATCCAGGCATTTGCTATAATGCTATACATAGTTATACATAACCCATTCTTCAAGGTTCAACAGAGATCCCACATTTTATCTTTGTACAGCTTTTTTTTTATAATATGCAGCCACCTTTGTGGGCATAACATTTTTTTTTGCTTGAAGAGAAAACACATTGCTTTACAACACTATTAGTTTACATACATGTCTGATCTTGTACATAGGATACCAACCGAACTTTTACAACATTTGATCCATGTACATATTTTTTTTAATCAACTTTGAATTTAACAACCATGCTTTACATATAACATTGAAGCCAATATTCCATGTTATTATTCCGGTATTGTTTTTTTTTTTTTGGTTAGTAGAAATCCATCGGCAATGTTGATTTCTTTGATGAGGTAAGCCACCGAATAAAGAAAAAGCAGCTTTGTTTCCATCAAGTAACTTGTCTCTGCCACTATCATTCGCTTTATGTGTTCTTAACTCAGCAACAAAGGTGCAGCAAACTGCTTTTAAAGATTTTAAAACTGAGGATTTGAAACTGTATGTTGAGGTTTATAAGTAATCTGTTTCATTAAGTTTTGGTTTGTTTCTGATTTGTTCCCCCTTGTATAACGTTATGTGTTTTATAAAAATTGAATGAGTTGTAACCATGACTAGTTTTGTTTGTTGTTGTCTTTCTTTGACCCTTTCTTTCCCGTATTAAGCGAATGTTAAGAACAGCGGGGGTCAATATATGTAATTTAAATTAGTGATCTTTGGATAGATAACATCGTCTAAGTTTTTCAAAGAATTTCAAATCTTTTTTTTTTCTTACCAGAACTATTTTTCATGATTTCTTGGACAATTCACTTCCAACAATTTTACCTTAGTTTTTAAATATAAAAATTTTATTCTTTTTTTTTTTCCAGAAAGTTTCAGAACTTCATATCATTTTTAAATCACTTTTTGAGTGTTTAAGCAGAATCCCTTATATATAAAAAAAAACAAAACTCAGCTGTATTCTTTCTGAAGCCAGTCTATGTTAAGTTGTTTGGACAATATAGCCTTATGCAAACCCAAACATGTATTTGCGTGTTATTGCAAAGCTGTTGCACACTAATTTGGTTTGCTGCAAGGTTTGATTGAGAAAAGGAATAAATGCTTATGAATTGTTTTTTAAATTGAGAGATCGAACTGTGATTGTCATGTTACATGATCTATTGATGAAAATAAAGTTTTCTCAAAATATAGATTTATCTTGTAGTTATCGCTTGTAGCTGAGGCTGCATTTAAAATTCATGTATGTGTATTTATTTGCTCTGATGTGCAGAATTTTTCAACGTCTGTAAATTTTTTTTTATTTGCAAAATTTATACTAAATTTGTGATTATAAACTTTGTTTTGATGATCCATGAAGCTCAATACCTTTAATTTCTAGGGTAATACCACTGTTTTGATCATTTACAAACTTCTTTTTTTTAATCACCAGACTCGATTATATAATAAAATTCTTTGTGTACATTTTTCTTTTAAAGGTTTCTGTCTGTGTGAGTGTAAATAGCTGAGATAAATGGATGCTACTTTGCTCAATGTATCGCTGGAATCATCAAAGAAATTAATTCTACATTGTTTTAACAAGGAGCTACAGGACAAAAATTGAAAACTTACAAAGACTCTCAAAATGTTGACCATTGGAAATAAACCTCTCATGATAAATCAAACCTTCCAAAGTTCGGCTGAGTGATGCTAATGTTTTTT
Source organism: Elysia marginata (assembly GCA_019649035.1). Taxonomy (NCBI): domain Eukaryota; kingdom Metazoa; phylum Mollusca; class Gastropoda; family Plakobranchidae; genus Elysia; species Elysia marginata. The sequence goes on along the minus strand of BMAT01002452.1, from coordinate 15,260 downwards.
ATTTGTGTGTTTTATTTATTAATTGTTAGTTAGAATTAGTCAAACCAATGGCATTGTTCACTAAATTTTTATTTTCTTCATTGTTTAAAGTTTTGACCAAACCTGATGAGAATTAAAAAAAACACAAAAAACAGGCAAAAGCAAAACAACTTACATGTATTGTAGGAAGTTTTCAGGAGATTGACCAAAACATATTAAGATTGAGCAATGGAAAAAATGGATCTAAAATAAAACTTTTAAGCGTTAGAAGTTGCGACAGCAGAGCAGTTACTGTGTTAAGGAAGAAATTTACTATTAAATGCTGTCAAAGTGTCTTTGGAGACTTTATTTAAAAAAAGTAGAATTGTGGGAAAATGTCAGGCTCCCCGGGATAATAAATATAAAACTTAAGGTGGAAATCTGTAGAGAGCAAGAAAGAAAAAAGGAAAGAAATTCTATATTTATCAAAATCATAGAAAGTGTAAAATGTGATTGCAGTTGTCAAACATAAGTGCTCAAGGATGATTGATGTCTATTGATATTTTTAGTACGCATCTATATTTTTTACCTTTTCATTTCAAAACTTGTAGTTGTTTTTTTTTTATTTTTGTTCATAATAAACGTTCTCGTGCATGGAAGCCTAAGCCAGAGCGGACTTGTCACCTACAAAGAAGTTTGCCCCTCTAATTAAAGAGGTCATGAAATGCCCACATAAAAAGGACTGTTCTTTTTCTAGAAGGGTGGTTCTGTACTGATTTCCACACATAGTGGTTTGATAAGCTATATATCATAAATCATGTTATCTTTATTCTGTTTTGATCTTTTTTTCTTATTTTATTTATACATCATGACAATGCTTTCAGGGGTGCTATCTTCTTCATACATCTGAACATGGACTTCCATGGGTTATCCTACACTCATCACATTTTTCCATACTCACTTTAAAATGCCTTATTTTCTTGATTAGCCAACTTGCTATATTTTCTCATCAATTCAGGCTGATTACCAGAAGTAAGAAAAGTTGTAAACTAGGCTACCTTTTTTTTTATTTTCCAGACAAATGCATTTTCAGACATTTATGCAAATTTGATTATTTTTCAGCAATTAGTAAGGCCTTTACCATAGCTCGCTTTACTTAAGACTTAAAGGCTCAGAGTGAATTCCGTTCCATAACCATTGACCTGTAAAAATGTCATTACTGTTCTTGTAAAAGGTAAACAATGGAAGGCTACTTTCAATTCATATATCTGCAAGATTCTTCTTGAAGCTTGCCAAATTTGAGCTCTCCAAATTTAATTCAATAAGTTTGGTGTGCTTCACAAGTAAAAGAATTGGCCATGATTGACAATGATTTGTAAATGTAGAAAACAATAACTTCTTGCATGTCTTTTGCATACATGAGGTCTGCAAAAATGTGAAGGATATTGTAAACCGTTCTTTTATATTTTTAGAAAAGTTTTTAAATAGGCTTACATGTATTTTTGTTTGTAAAGGGAGACAACAGTGACCTTTGAAAAAAAGTCCATTTAAGGAGTTTGGCCCATGTGTTCAAGGTTTTATGCAAAACTATCCCTTTTTATACTTGCAAACACAAGCATGATTGTGAAAAACTGAACAATAGCTTACTTTTCAATTGAAAGCTTTGCTAGTTTTTCAAAAGAGAGGTAAATCAAACAGGACTAAAGAGGGTGGTTGGAGAAAAAATACTTTGAAGTAAGTGAAACTGATTCAGCTAACATCAAATGAAGTTGCATATTGTGATATCTGAATGGAAAAGAATGCTGACCTTTTATACATTGTTCCATGTTCAGGGATGAAGTAAATGTGTTTCGTGTTTTGTTTGATAAGTATGTTATCATGAAATGTTTTGATTGGGGCTCTATTTGCTGCAATGAAAGACAAAATTAGCTAGACAACTAAAGGATAAAATGACATAAAATCTAAGGTTTATATCTGTCTCATTGTCAAACCAACTCCACCTTACTCTATATCTGTCACTAAAATAAAAATGGGCGTAATGTGTCTGTTTCTGTTTTTTCACCGCCTGGCTTACGATTGCTGTGTTAGTAACTTTAGTCCTGAGTTTATCTTGTCGTCTTGCAAGGAGATTGATCTTCCTATAACTATCAATTAATAAAGGCTTACATTTCTCTCACGACCAGCCCAGACAAATGCAAAGTCTAAAAATTAAATTTTAAAAAAAAAGCGTTGAAATAAAGACAGCTTTTCTGTGTTTTCATACTTAAAAATAGGCCAATACTTAAGTCTCGTGACTTGTTTGATAAATAAATTATAATAATTTTGTAAAATATTTTTAGCATTACTAACTTAAAAGTGCATTGTTAGCATTTCTGGGGTGTTAATTTCTTAATGTAAAAACTGACAGACATCTTGTTATGACTGGGCTAAATTTTGAAAATGTTCTTGTCAAATCGTTGTCTTTTATCTCAATGCTAGTTTTTTCCTCTTTCAATTTGCAATGATTGTTAAAAAAAACCCCATAATTTTTCAAGAGATGTCCAATTTACAGTTCAAATGAAATATTGATGAGCATATTACACATATATCTTCTTGTATGTAAATACTTTCATGTATCGGAAAATCTGACCAATTGTATATCTTGTTTTGCCTACATCACTGTCAATATTAATTATAATAACGTTTGTATTTGTGGAAAATTTCAATGAAGACCCACAAGACTGTCAGTATTTAACGTCTTAATCGCATACATTGTATCTCTCTTTTTCATTTATTTTTAAATAATATTAAGGCTTAGAGGAAGCCCCTATGATTCATCATGTCATTGTATTTTGACTAATATGTTTGTATAAGTTGGGCTGACATGTTTACAAAGCTCAACAACATGTTCTAAGAAGAATTCTTATCTCAGTCTCAGTAATTGCAAGGTTTTATTCTTAAATCCACAGCTCGGAGCTTATTATTTCTTATGCTTTATATGAAACAAATTATGCAGTCATAATTTTATGTCTACTATTCTGTAATAAACCAGGCATCTTCTTATGAACTCTTCAACTTTGTTAAAATTGAAAATATTTATTTGGAAAGCTATCAGAAGATAAAGCTGCAAACTAAGTAAGTCCTAAATTGTTTTTTTTTTTAAATTATAATTACTGTTAGTGTAAAGAAGTCTTTTTTTTAAAAATATTTTTAAATTTATATGAAACATTCCTCAAAAGCCTGCTGTAGTCTCGGGGGCCTAGATAGCTCAGTTGGTAGTGGCTTCGCTCCGTGGCCAAGAGGTCGCGGGTTCGAAACACAGCCGAGCACAGTCCGGGCCCCTACTGGTTGGGTCGGTGTCAGTATAATGTGACCGGCTGAGGCTAAGTCATGGTATCCCGCTAGTCTCTGGGTGGCAGCCCGTAAATTGTCATTGGGATCCAAGCCCTGAGAGCACCTTTGAAGTGGAATTGGGCTTGTAAAAATACCCTTCAATCAATCTGCTGTAGTCTCATAACAGTGTTTATGGCCCGGAAATGATAAAAAATAAAACAAAAACGTTTGTCTAAGAAATAAACGCAAGAGACCTTAGCAAAATATGAGAGGCTTCTTTCTACGTAAATGTTTTAAAAGTTCTTTTTACTAGCTTCTTTTTTTCATGTAAAACAGCTGAGGCTTTGATTTGATCCAAGTTACAAGTACATGTAGAATCACTTTTATCACTGTATGGGCTTGTTATTTTTAATTGCTTCAGAAAAATATAGGCAAAGATTCAACTTTTGCCACTAGCGTAGATCTTGTTTCCTCCAGATTGAAAAGTATAATTACTTAAATGCATACAATTTTTTGATTAACTAGAGAAAGAAGTTTTCCTTGATCTATAGTAGAGTACTTGAATTGAAACAGTTTTCTTTTTTCTTTTTTTTTTTCTGGACTTACACTGTCTTTTTCACTCTAAATATGATTATAGTAAAGGGCGGGCATTTGCTTTCACTTTTTATGTTAAAAAAAAAAGCAAGGTTTTGTCTTTGTTAACACACCAATGGTAACATTGTATATACAAATTGAAGTGAAAATGTAGATCCAAACAATGAATATAAAGCTATTAGAGAAGAATATATCACTCTTAAATGCTTTTTACTTATGCGGATGTATGTTAAAATAGACTTTGCTGCATTTTCTTTCAATGTATTTTTGGGATCTTCAAACTGTTTATCTTATTATGCGAAATAAAGCTACTATTTTTCATGCATATTATTCTTTAGAGTTTTCTTATTTGTTTATATAAAAAGTAAAGGGTAAAGAGTATTTTCATATAGCACCAAAAACACTAGTGCTCTTAGCTCTTTACATGAGTTCCTGGACAGGCCATTATCAACCAAACTAACTTCTGAACTCACAGAAAAGCAGCAATTCAAGTGCATTACTCTAACATGCTGACAATATATTTCACTGCCTTTAGTCGGGTACTCCTTTAACCCATGAGTGAAGGGGAGATATCTGTGTAAATAGCCTTTTTTAAGAATGACACATTGACCTGCCTAATTCAGAGTTTGAACACCTGACCTCTTGGCCCGAAAAACCTAACGTAAAGAGTGAAGAGTGTTTTATATAATAGCAAGAGCCATTAAAAATATGTTCACAGGAAAAAACACAAGTTAGTTTGCTGCAGTAAAAAAAACACACAAAAAAAACTGTATATATACTAATCTACAAAACTGTAAAGATTGATCAAAAAAAAAATCATTTGAAAGTTTTTATAATCATCATTATCAACGTCAGAATCTCTCTGGAAAAAGGAGGCAGTTTAGTAGTGAAATACATGTATTTTAATAGACTAGTAGTGGAATGCACAAGGCGAACGCAACGTTAGACGCGCGACTAAATCATCTTAGTTGCCAGTTAGCGCTACTTCAATATGCACAAGCAGTAACTAGCGCTAAGAGTCAACTAAAAGTCAGCTAGGTGTCAACTAACTTACATGGCCTCAAACGGTCGTGTAACTCGCGACTAAGCTATGTAAACAAGCAATGGCTACTGATGCGACTCGATACAAGCGACGGGCTGGGAGTCTCAGACGGGAAAGTCTTTCATAGCTAAAAAAAAAAACCTCAGCCCTTGTTTCACGGCCTTAATAATATTTAACAGTCTAGAAGGAAATAAAACAGTTGATAAATAAACAACGGTTAGAATAATTAGTGATGTCTTGAGTACACTAGACTTAAAGTAATTACAACAACAAAAATAAAGTAACAACATGTAGGTCTAGGGGCTTAAAACTATAAGCAAAGTTGATTGGCACTGAAGTTAGCCTTTCATTTCATTTGTCCTCTTTCCCTTGTCTTAAACTTTAAAAGATAAAACATTCACAGGTCTGCCGCCTCCCCTTGTGCTACAAGCGAAGCGGGCGGTGAGGTGGCTATTTCGCATGTGTATGTTGAATCTAGCCAGGGGGATGAGATTTTTCATTCATGTGCCAAACTGGGGCTGGCAGTCAGGCGTCACGGTCTGCCGCAAACGCGCCAAGCCGATGAACCAGGGAAACTAAAGGGAAACGTAACAGGAACTGGTTTTGCGCATGTGCGATGGCTCTTGCACCTCTTAACGAAGATAAAAGACATTAAAAGTCTGTTATAGCTAGACGGGCACGCAAGTCACCATTGTGCATGTAAACTAAAGTTAAACGTAAACCTCTAACTAGCTACAACACAACTAGGCTTGCGCGTGCCTATCTTGCTCTAATTTACTATCAACTTGTGCATAGCAGCCTAGGTAACAAAACTGTACATATTTATATTTTAAATTCATTGGTTAAAAATTTTTAACCATCATCATCAACATCAGAATCTCTGCGTCAAAGAGAGGCAGTTTTAGTAGTGAAATACATGTACGTGAAATACATGTACATGTATTTCGGTCCATGTTAGCTGACTTTGTCTCTAATTAAGTTTTAGACTTAGGGAAATCAGTGGCAAGGGACACAATCTTGAGCATGTGTACATTTTTATTCACATGAAAAACACAATGCAGTAAGAAACAATAAAAAGCACATGCAAAGAATTATTACAAGAACATATTTTAGAAGAAAAATGTACTCCCTAATTGGCTATTTTTTTCATTAAGTCGTATAATGAGATATAATCCTCAATTTTTTAGTATGAAAAATTTAGGTACTAAAAGGCCATTGTATTCCTCTTTCCTACCCCCCTAACACCCTCCCCACTACAGATAATGTTCATACATACTGAGTTACTGGAATTACCAAAATTGAGATGTATCAATGGAAAACACCAAAGCCATTTTTCAAATCCAAACCAGGTACCTATAGATAACAACCTGACCTTATCCACATTTTACCTACAGTGAGAGAATCAAATGGTTGAAAGATTTTCAAGGTATGAAAATAGCACTGGATGGAAGTAGGTTCATAGAGGCATAGCTTCTTATACCATGACGCAACGAAGCTTTTAAAAAAAAAGAAGTTAAATGGTGAAGGTCTTTGCTTAGCCTAACTTGCCAACTTACAAAGGAAGATCAAAATCTCACCAATTGCGACCATTAAGTCAGGGAGCTCATTGACACCTAGCCATAACAAGCCCACTTCTCTCCATTTCTAATTTGATGCCTTAAAATCGTTCAACCATTTGATTGTGCAGTGATAGCCTTCACAATTATTAGTGATTGAACCAAATCAAGCAGTTACATCAGGTCTCTTTTACACTAGGTGACAACATAATTTTTAGCATCGTTACAAAATTCTATCTTGTTGTGTGATCACTCACACTGAGTGAAGGAGCCTGCGATAACAATGCCAATTTACCCCATTTAGATATGGAACAAAAAGTGCGGATCTCCCAAAAATGAATGGAATCACACCAACGTTCACATTGATACAACTGCCATTTTCTATCAAAGAGTTAAAATTGTGCTTTCTGAAAATGTTTTTTTTTTTTTTAAATTTAACTGTTATATTGTCATGATAATTCAAAACATGTCTCATTTTACCTGTAATGAGTTACGCAAAGTTTTGGTAAGTTTATAAAATGCTCAAATAAACGTTTTGAATTGGGCATTTTTTTATTTCGTTCCCTTATTTGAAAGCACAAACTCTCAAAACTTGTAACAAATTCTTACCTGCAAATTGCATTAATCAAAACAGCCCCCAAAATGATTAGGGCTTTTCACAAATGAGTGCGACAATATGTCTTCTTTTTGTTCGCATTGGTTTTTGTTAGCTCATACCGAATGTTTTTTCAGTGCCATTGCATATGAACATTTAACATAATTACAATATAAAAATTAGACACATGTATTCATATATACAGTTACAGATATTGTTGTGAAAAACCTCACAATTAGTTTTTTTTTTTTACACTGTATTTATCAATAAGGGTTTTATCAAATAAAACAATATATTAAAAAGAAAAAATTAAGAGCCAGATCAAAAGTTCAGGCACCAAAGAAACTTAAAACCATTATTAAACAGTTCAGACCAGTTCAAGTCAACCCTTCAGATCGGCATGCCA
>BMAT01002450.1:98106-108704 GCA_019649035.1 Elysia marginata | reverse complement strand
TCGCTATCACTCTCTATCTCTCGTTAGCTCTCTCTCCTTCCCTCCCCCTCTTCCAGTCCTTGTGTGTGAAATTGGAACCTTTTTGATTTTCATTGGCGGATCCAAATAAATCTCTCTCTAGCTTAACCTGTCGATATGAAGGCAAGGAATAGGATCAAAACAAGAGAGTCTAAACAAAAGCCACATCACTCCACTGTTTCGTAATTTCAAAACTTTCATAAGATTGACGCCCAAAATAATGCAGATTGAACAGGATACGCTTTGGAAGTTTAATTTCCATTCGTCTTTATAGTTTTATACAGTGCGGTTAGCCCGAAACAAGTTAGGTTATTGAATACCGACAATACATCCCAAGACGTTAAACTCAAGTTACACTAGATCTGTGAGGTTACGCAATATTTTTGTTTTGTTATTTATTCTAGCTCTAAGAATGCAAACAAAAGAAATAAGCAATTTTCTTCACGCCTTCTTTAGTCAAAGAAAAAAAGTATAACACTTTTCCATTCCCCTTGTACTGATGATGATGATGATGATGATGATGATGATGATGATGATGATGATGATGATGATAATGATGATATTGATGATGGTGATGTTGATGATAATGATGATGGTGATCATGATGATGATGATGATGATGTTGATGATACCAAGTACTTCTAATCTCTAAAGAAGAAGAAAACTGACTGGACTGAGTAGATTTAATAGGGACAACAGGTGTTCTCCATCTTGATGACCTCTCCTGCCTTACGCTTCAACAGTTAGCATTTTCTTAAAATAAAAAGATATGGGTAGCGTCTTTGGTACATGTTGGTAGTGAATTAACAACATCAGGTTGGAAAACATGGCAAGGCATAAACATTCGATAAACATGGTAATTTTTAAGGGCTTGAAGTAGTGTACTCGACGGATTCTGTTACTTTACCCTAAAAATTATGATACGTATCAAAATATCAATCGATCTATTTATACACATATTTTCTTACAAATGAAAAAGATGCGAACCGATCCAAAGAAGACCTAGATGAGCGTGACGGGCAAACAGAATGCAAACAGTCGCCGGAAGAAAGCCGATCCAAGAAACGTCTTGAAACACAAAGTCGCGGCTTACCAAAACAAATGTAGAACTAGGCTATTATGTACATAAAAGTTCATCATACAAGTCGAGGATTATATTTAATAACATGAATAACCTGGAATTGTATCTATTTTTTATTTATCTATCTATATGTATATATACTTATCTATCTACCTATCTCTTTAATGTCTATCTATTTTCTTGCCTGCCTGCTTTTTTACCTATCTAACTTTTTATTCATTCATCTATCTATCTATCTATCTAGATTCTAGGTTTTTTATGTCATGAAATACAGTGCTCAATTGTAAAAGGAGCTTTTGTATGCCTTAATGACGTGCCTACCAACCGGACGGCGAGAAACACGGTGTCGCATAAAAAAGGTAGGACTAGGTTAAAATGTATACCTATCTATTTATCTATCTATCTATCTATCCATCTATCTATCTATCTATCTATCTGTCTGTCTGTCTATCCATCTATCTATATATCTGTCTGTCTATATTGCTGTTTATCTGTGTATTTATATAAAGATTTTTATCTATTCATCTGATTTCTGCCCTTTCAACTCTTTGTCTCTCTTATTTAGCCATTTCTTAGCTTCGTTTTTTTCCATTGTTTTTTTTAACTTCTTTTATACATAAAGTACTCAATAAATCATGGTGAATAGAGATTTGCATGCACGTGATTTAATTTTAGTTCAGGCTTTTTTAATCTCTATAGTACAAATGTGTCAAAGAGAGAGATAGATAGAGAGAGAGAGAGAGAGAGAGAGAGAGAGAGAGAGCGAGAGAGACAGACAGACAGACAGACAGACAGACATACAGACAGAGACTGGGACATATGTGTTTTAATCAGATCACCGAATATCCAGACGCCCTATGAGCTAGAAATTTCTCTCGACTTAAGTGCGCCAAATGAGATTTGCAAAAAGAGATAGTTTTGATTTTGCAGCATGAACTAACACTACGAATATTTTATATTTAGACGACAAGTTAAAAGCCCATGATTATGACTTGCTAACTCAAGTATCCCGGAACGCCACTTTACCATAATAGCCTGGAGTTCGTCACAATCCTTTTGATCTCAGTGTAGAGTCAGTTTAACATGTCCTAGTGAAGTGGTTTAGTAGTCCAATAGTCGTAACGAAAACAAAAGGAAAAACTTTTACTTTAATACCGTTCTCCAACGGTTTTATGATTTTTTTGTGTTTTTGTTGTTGTTTTTTAAATTCATCGTAGAGTGTGAGAAGAAGAGCAGTTGTCACACAAAATCCTCACAAACACAGCATTCTTTTATTGATTTGTTGTTGATATTGTTTGTCATTGTTATTGATGAGGGTAAGATATACCATTGTCTTTGTATACAGCTTTAAGATAACATGACCATCAGCGAAGAGGCCGGATGCCGTGACTCTCTATCTTCTTCTTTTCATCGCTGCCTAAGTTGCCTTACCCATACATAAAAAAGGGTAAAGTAGTAAAACAAGCACAAGAGACAAATGGTATATATTTCTTTCTCCCACGTAGTTTTCGTCTTGTATCAAAAGCATGTCTTTTTACTGATACAGTTATATGAAAGGAAGTAATTAACCAATTTTTCTCTAAATACTTACTTCTCCAAAATAATGATTAGGTCTCCCAAACACCGTGTAATTAACTAGATCCAACTGTATACGTACATTTTCTACCTCTGCCATGTCTGCTCTTCCAACTCCCAGTCTGTGCCAAGAGTGAAGAAGATAGTGCAGGCAGCCGCTCCGCAATCAGTTATGGCTGAAATTAAGGTAGGTGCCGACACTAGTAAGAGTCGAAGGTTTTGAGTATACCAACGGCAAGCATATTTCACTATCTTAGGCCTTCTTTAACACGCTGCTAATTCCACTCCTTAAATCTTTCAACCTCTCCTAACGTCTCGTAAACCTGTACCCCTCCTCTCTCTCTCTCACACACACACACACTCTCTCTCTCTCTCTCTTTGTCCTTCTCTTGGAATCGGTGTATCTAAATGCTTTGTTCCCAAAAGTTGAACTACCATTTTAATGAAGATATAGTAAGGTAGCCTTTAGTGTCAAATTGAAAAGACAGCAATCGTAAATTACTAAAAACAAGCTTCAACGTGATTGTAGATCATGCCATCTTTATCAATAATCACATTTTTTGCAATGCAAAGAGGTATATTTGGTCTAAAATATCAGCATTCTTTTCAATTGCCGTCGTCAATAATTTCAAATTTGATACAAGGATTCAAAATGCACACTTAACTTTCTTTCTGCATTTTGATAAGCGCCAGTGAAAACATTCTTCCTATGAAATTGAAAGTAGGGGTGTCATTTTAAGCGGGTTTTAAACTTAGTGCTTGTGGCGATAGGCACCAACGGTGGCATGAACAGGTACCATAGTGCCGTCATATTTTGTCCTTTAGGATTTCCAGTTTATTAATGCACAAATTTCCACTTCTTATGCCTTGAAATACCAGATGACTGAAAAAAGCCTCCATCACTTTGCTTTCGATATCTTCTAAGGTTGACATTAAAAACTTATAACTGGCATAGATGACAGCCTTAACAAGTTTTTTGCACTCTAAAATTAGTATAGCCTAATTTGTCTTGACATTGAATAGTAATAATTTTTCCTGCCCAGTGCCGCATCGCAATTAGAAACATTCCACAAACATGTACCATACATTTATTTCCAGCAACACCATCTTGCCAAGAAGACAAGGCGAAGTAAACTGCGTTCTATTTCCTCCAGCCTGTTGATCAAGAGTCGTCAATCCGCGTTCACTAAGAACCACCTCGCATTTTGTGCCAGTGAAGCGGTTCTGTACGATTTTACTTGTGTGAGCGACAGATCGCGTCTCGCTTTTCCTATGAACGTAGCCGTACGCGGGTATGCGATTACTCGCTATGCTACAAGATCCTGAGTCCCTGTGGTGAAAACTGTCCAGGCATCCCAAGAGAGCGTAAGAAAGTAGAAGTATCCTCAAGGCGCAGCCGAAGCATAATTTGATTAATTCAAATACTAAAGGAAAGATGTAATTTGCTCAACTCAAATCAATCCATTTAAATTTCTCTGCCTGTCAGTCTAATTGACTGTCTGTCTCTATTTGTATGTCTGTCTCTCTAATTTTCTATCTCATTATCTGTCTCTGTCTCTCATTCTCTGTGTCTGTCTGTCTGTCTCTCTCTCTCTCAAGTGCATAGGAAAACAATCACACAACTGTATTTTTAGAACGATACATGACACAACCGGATCTAGTCATGACCTTCCAATTACAACATTGTATCCGGCGGTTAACCAAGTTTTTGACACTGAATTTGCTAGAGTGCCTGGGAATTTTTTTACTTCAATTTATATCGTTGCAATGCACGCCCGACACTCCGCTGTTACTTAGTCACGAGTCTCTTTGTTTTTTTTTATGTATTCTTTATTTTTGCGAAATCTTTTTTTTCTTTTTTTTTAATGATTTTATTTCCAATGAATCATAACAATACATGTGGTAATGGAAATCAACAGACGTGTATATGTTACTAAAGTGTGTATAAAAGGAGTTTTTTTTTTCTCAAAAGGGGTGTGTTTGCTTCCATCTTTTATTATTATCACATTTTGTTTCAAGAAGAAAAAAATACAGATTATAAAAGGGTCAAAATATATAATATAAACTTCAACTTTTTTTTCTCTCTTGTGGCATGTCGACGAGCTTTGTCTCAAAGAAAACAAGAGCATCAGCAGTAACGGGCAGCGTCTTCTTGAATCGAATGTTTCTGGAGCTGCAGTTCAGTTATAAAACTGCCGAGTATTTCCGGACCAACTTCTTCTTTAATCCTGAGCGTGTCAATCTCTGATGTGTCTCGTTCGCATCCTTTTGTAAGGGGCGATTTCTTTGTCGTCAATCATGAAAAAGTTTATGATTTGTTCTTTCCTTATGCAGTATTCTACAATAAAATCTTCTGTTTCCGCCACTATAGAGCAAGTGTCTTCAAAAGTGTCTAGCAGGAGTTTTTTAAACACTTTGTTTCTTTCTGGTTTTGCAATTTTTTTGCTAGTATCTTGATTCAAGTTAATGATTTGAAGTTGCACTTTATCACATGGCAGATATTATTTTTGAGGCAGCTGAATGATTTTCTTTTTCGTTCTGAGTCTCAAATTGGTCGCTCGTAACTTGCTCATCGGCACTGATACAAGTACTGCTTCCGCTGCTGCTACGGCTCGTATGAGAAAGACTGGATGCAGATCTAGATCTAGGCCTGACTCTAAAATTTAGTTCTTGGCTGCTTGATACATTAACTGCGTTTTCATCAAATTTCGATTCTTGCTTCTTAGGCACTAACTCTTAGTCCGGGGCTGTAGAATACACTGTTGTCTCTGACGATTTTTCGGCAGCTTGGGTGCATTTCTCTTGACTGTCTACAGCGAGCATAGGTGTGTCTGATTCACAGCAATCTTTAGAGACTTGTGCATTTATAGATGTCGGAGGGCCTGTTGCACTCACCGGTTGCTGGGGCAGTGTGTACTTGGGAGACACGCTTAACTCTAGTTGGCTGGGGCGATCTGACCTAGATTTTAGGATAAAGTTAGGCCTAGGTCTAACTTTGCCGGTTTAGTACTTTCGGTTCTGTTGATAATTGGCGGTTGATTTGCTTTAGGTTCTGTATTATGTAGACATACTTGTGCATCCTCTTTTGACAGCAAATATCTGTGATGTAATCTTCGTCTGTCTCATTTTAATTGGCTGGGCAACTTACGACGAACTTCGGCAGGGGTTTTTCAGACGAGATGTTGACACACTCGCGTCGGCCATTGCATCGAATCGTAGGACGAGGATGGTTCTCTGTTGATTTCCAGCTAGTTTATAAGAAGCCAGCTGGGATTCTTGAAACAAGCTGATAAGAATGCTTTCCAGAATGGTCGGGAATCCGCTAAATGGCATTCTGAAGTTTTAACGCTTTCAATTTCAACGAAAAAGTAAAACATTTTGTGAGAGCTCCACACAGCTTCGACTTCCCTGCTCGCTTGACACGCCGGAAGTCACGAGTCTCTTTGTTAATGTAAATTTTAATTTTGAGGAGCTTGGCCCACTCAGGAAAAGATCACGTTTATTGTAATTATACTCAAAACAGAGACAAACTCACTATCACGCCATCCAGCGCAAATGAAAGAAACCTATGCACAAGTGTCAACTGGATCCATCGCTTCAAATTTTTGGTTTGAAATAGATCATAAGAAATATTTTTGAGAATGCTTATGTTCTAAACAATACTAACATAGTAAAAATTGGACGAGATGTACAAAATATTAGGCTATTAGGATTTCAACTTTTTTTTTAGAGAGAGCCGTCTCAGTGAATATTCAGACAAATTCAAGATGGCCACCACCAGGAACAAATTTTTACAAAAAATAGTTTTGGCACTCTATTTCCTACCAACAGTCCTATTTTAATCATTAACACGATTATCAAATGAAAATTTTTATAAATCCACATTTTTTTGTCTAAGCGTACTTACTTCCACTAAAATGTTAAAAGTATAAACAGGATGCAATTTCCTCTCTTTCTTTAGACAAGTAAACTTCTTCTAGTATCGTGACTCTTGAAAACCTCTCGACTATAACCTCTTGAAAGAAACTTTCGCTTGTGTTTTTGTTTTAGTTTTTTTTGCTCACTTTTCTCCTTGCAACAAAGCAACGAAATTGAGCAATTAGCACTTGAAAGGGGAAGTAAAACCTCGCAGCATCTTCGTATTTATTCAGTTTTGCTTCTTTCCATCTATCGTAAATGACGTTTAAAACTTGCAAGATCTGAAGCTAACAGCTTTCATTGCTGCGGTTTACTAGATTTCTATAAAAGCGCTGTGTATAATGCTTTAATTAGTCCACAATTCCCCCTCTTTTACTGTGTAGATAAATAGATAGATATATAGATGGATGGATAGATAGATAGATAGATAGATAGATAGATAGATAGATAGATAGATAGATAGACAGACAGATAGATAGATAGATAGATAGATAGATAGATAGATAGATAGATAGATGGATGGGATCATCTTGCTTCCTCATCTTGTTGACTATACACTTGTGTTTCGTGCTCAGTTGACACTTCAGTAGAAAGTTTTCAGTAGGAAGGAAGTTGCTGAGAAATTTACGTTTTTATGTACACAAAAGGTTAAGATTTCCTTGCTTTGATAGGAAGTTTGTCGTTTGCTTGAAATTTCATTATTCGCAGAATTGCTTATCTGGCGTGTAGGGTTCTAGTTTTTATTCATTATTTGCCATTTTATTTCGCAGTTTCCAAATGAACTCGTTGAGTTTGGATGAAAATTTATTTTATCTTTCAATTTGAAGGATAGTTTATGTAGATTTTACCCTTTTTTAAAGCTGTTATCGGTGAGTTCCATGTAAGTATTTTTTTTTTTTTGCTATTGAATGCGTCTTGTAAGCCTTGTAAAGAATGCATTCTGTGAGGCATTTGCCATATAGGAGGCATTCTTTTTTGTTTCTGCAGTTACACAGTCTTGTAGGTGTCACTTGATTAACCGCGTTATGTTTTTGTAGCAGGCATTTGTTATGGTTCATTATGGCTTTATTGAAGTTTGGCAAGCACTTGTAACTAATTTTGATTACATTTCCATTATTCATTTTATGCAGCTTCTTTGGCTTTGGGAAATGTTTGTTGATTTGCGGGAGGAAGGTTTTTTTCCTACTTTTGTGGCTACATTCCTGCTATATTGTTGGTTGTACGATATGATTTTCCGTTTTCGCTATTCTGTTTCTTCTAGAGGGGGGTTTCTGTCAGTACTTTTTTTATTACTTTTTTTTTAATACAGGGTGACGTTCTAACTGCTTCTTTCTAAGGCTTAATTGTATACAGGAGAAGACTGCTTGAATGCGTCTTTATTTGTTGAATTCATACTTAAGTTGCTGGGTGTTCTTTTTGCCAGGCTTTTTATGATAGTTGGGCGATTATTTCTGCGTTTGTGTTTGTTTACGCATCTGTTGAGGGGGGGGGGGCTCTTTATGGGGTTGGTATAAGTCCTTTTTTAGATCCAGGGTCGTATCCAGAAAGTTAGATAGATGGAAACCTATTTTTTTGTAACTGTAACTTTATGAAATGTCAGCAGGTGCAACCTGGTCCGTGTCACATCACTAGATTTCCTGAAGTTATAAGACTGCTGAATGCAACATGGCTACCTGGAATCAACTGGGGTGGATTGTTCTCATTCAAACAGTATGCCCTTTTGTAAGGTCGCTGTCAGACACAGGTAATGTTATCCCCATTATACAACAGTAGCAGTAACCCAACGATCACGGCACTTACTATTAATGTTAAAAGTTGTTAAAGACTGGTTACAGTGTCTTCATAACGACAGCACTTGCTTATAGTTGTTATGGTTAACTTTACCTTCGTAATAACTGTACTCTGTTGTGGTGCCAGTCCTACTCCTTTACTAATACTACTTATACTACTACTACTACTACTACTACTACTACTACTACTACTACTACTACTACTACTACTACTACTACTACTACTACTACTACTACTAATACTACTAGTGCTACTAGTACTACAACTACTACACCTACTACTCAGAAACCTCAGTAACTATGACTTCAGTATGTCTGTGACTGACGAAGCCATTGCAGGTGAAACGTTTCTGTTTTTCATTTTGTCTCTTTTTGTCAATATGAATTCTAGTTGGGTGATCGTCATCTTTATTTTGCTACTCCTACTACTCCTACTACTACTACATGTACTACTACTACTACTATTACTACTACATGTACTACTACTACTACTACTACTACTACTACATCTACTACTACTACTACTACTACTACTACTACTACTACTATTACTACTACTACTACTACTACTACTACTACTACTACTATTAATACAACTACTACTACCACTACTACTATTTCTACTACTCCTACTAATCCTAATAATCATGCTACTACTATTACTACTACTACTATTACTACTGCTACTACTACTACTACTACTACTACTACTACTACTACTACTATTATTACTACTGCTACTTCTACTAGCATCGTAGGCGTAGCGTTTCAAAACCATTCAATATTCAACTGAATTATTTTACTCATCCAGACAGCACTAGTGTTGTTGAGTCCATGATAATTCAAATGTGACCTAACTATGCTACAAAGTATTCTCCCTAGGACTAACCCCGACACCATGTACTACAAATGGCTGGTTCGGTCTTAACTGTCAGTATCAGTGCCATTGTGCCCTGTCTGAACCTTGTGATAAAGTGGATGGGACCTGTAGCTCCGGTTGTCACACAGATTGGTTTGGTCCTCAGTGCCAGTATGGTAAGGCTTAGTAGTGATTTTAACTTACCTATAAAGAGAATGTAAGACCAGCTAAGATAATAACGAACATTGAGAAATAAGTTATAACAAACTCTTTCTCTACATGTCGAGTTGAAATATCTAAATATCTACAATAAACGCTATGGCTAGCTTGACTAGATTTCTACAATGAACGTCATCGCTAGATCTAGGTGCTTACAAGAAGCATGATGGCTAGATTTCTGCAGAAAATGACATGGCTATTTGGGCGTATACAATAAACGTCATGGCTAGCTCAGTATTTACAATAAATGTCATGGTTAAATTTCTACAAGTAACGTCGTGGCTATCTGGGCGTTTATAATAAACTTCATGGCTATAGCTGGGTGTTTACAATAAAAGTCATGGCTACAAGAAACGTTATGGCTAGACGCGTAAAATGAAGGTCATAGATTTTATATCTCGTGAAAAAAGCAGAAATGTCGGTTGCCGAAAATCGTAATTTGATTTATAAAAAGACAAGCAGACCCGTTCAAAAGAACGGGAAACAGAAACAAAATGTTCTAAAATAAGATTTTTTCTTTATCCATTTAACTCAAAATTATCAGTTTGAAAAGTAGAAGTAAAGATGATTGACTTGTATAATGTGAAATTTTTTTTTCTTAGTGTTGCAAAAAAAAACTTTTACCTCTGACTGTTTGGTAAGATAGGGCATATCGGTCTTAATAAAACCAAACAAAACTTAACAAATGAAGCAAACAAGGGAATGAGGTAAAAAAAAAACATGCTGAAAGGAACAGAGTATTTACAGAAATTACCTGAAGATGGAAGTTTTTTAAAATCTTAACTTTGAAAAACAAACAAAAAATATTTTTCGTCTGCATTCAAGGGACTTCGGACCGACACATGATTGATTTGGAATCAACCAAAATCAACCAAGTGGCTGCATTAAAAATATTTTTTTTCTTTCAGAGTGATATCATTATTTTTATACAGTTCTTGATAATGGGATATTGTAGACATCTTAACTTTTCAAAAAAAATATTTTCCGTCTGCATTCAAGGGGCTTCCACCAACAAATTGATTAATTTGGAATCCACCACAATTAACCAAGTGGCTGCATTAAAAATATTTATTTTTGTTTTGCTGTTGTGTCTAGATAATAGAGACCTTTAGCACACGCACCGTGTCGCACTACGCGT
>BMAT01002450.1:0-13135 GCA_019649035.1 Elysia marginata | reverse complement strand
AAAATCTTAGATTTATGAAGCTGAATAATGAAAAAATGTAACAATCCTTAATGGAAAAAAATTCTTTGAACATTTCAATCCTATGGTCATACACGTCTTCTTGGAATGCCAAAGGTTACCACATCCTCAGAAGGAATGTTTGTGATTTTTTAGTAAAGATTTTATAACATGCTCAAATAGCCAAACAAGTATGGACAAAAATGCGCACTAGAGCAGACAAATCTCCCCGCAAGCCATGATAATACCGAAGTTAAGACAGTGATGAATCATCAGTCGGCTTGTCTCAGCAAACTCGATATATCAAAAGATTAAAAGCTTTATTCGATATCCAACACCAATTCGGCTTCAGGTGAGACTTCAATGAAGATTGTGTGTGTGACATTAGTCGTCTCCAGACTGATTTTCTTTATGATAATCTAGAAGCGACTAGTTAATGTTGCAACAGTGTTCTACTGTCTCTTTTTGCTTACATTTTTTAAATAGTTAGAGTTGAATAAACTTATGACTTTAAGGTAAAAATTATATCGATATGGTTTCGCGATAAAGAGGAAAGAGCTCATCGAATCACCCATAATTATTTTGGAAAAAAACACCAAAACTCAATATTATATAATGTAACTTTGATTTCTTATATATAGGTAGTCCAAGAAGATGTTCATTATAGCTAACTATTTATGCATTTTATGGTGAACTGATACCGGTTCTGTGG
The DNA here is from genome assembly GCA_019649035.1 of Elysia marginata. Taxonomy (NCBI): domain Eukaryota; kingdom Metazoa; phylum Mollusca; class Gastropoda; family Plakobranchidae; genus Elysia; species Elysia marginata. The sequence continues at coordinate 12,426 of BMAT01002450.1, read as the reverse complement.
CCTAGCAGTAAGACACTCGCTCGGAGATCGGCAGGTGCGTGGTTCGATCCCGGCCGAGTCAAACCAATGACTTTAAAATTGGTATTAGCAGCTGATCCACCTAGTGTCTGGCATTATGTATTTAGTGTTAAGTCTGGTCGACCCGGTGTCAGGATAATGTGACTGGGTGTTGTGTATGCAAGCGCTCAATTGTCCCAAGTGCCGTCTCTGGTATAATCTCGAAGTTGACTGGGACGTTAAAATTTAAACAACCAAATTCCCTCCCCCGTCTCTCGAAAATGCATCTAGGTTTAAAATTTATTGCGGGATTTTAGGTTATACCGGTTTGTGTGTTTCAAACAGATGAATATAGATCAGTTCTACTGCAATATTATCTAAAGCAGCTAAGGGGTAGATAGATTTAGTTGGCTGGCCGCTGAATCAGACATGACGTCAGAGCTCTCTCAGACGTCCGCAAGTATACATGTCTTTGAACCTTATCTACGTCAATAATCTAATTAGCGTATATACCAAAAAGCTCAAAAGCGAGAAAAAAATGTCTTCACGATTTAACCTCAAAATAACCATTGGTTCATGTTCCTAAATGATGCATTATCCTTCCTATCAACACAAAATTGCGGGGTTTTAGATAATTTCCAAACCAGCAGTGGATGGCAAACAATTTCTCTCTCTTTTTTAAATATAGGATTATTATCATTATTTTTTTTATAATGACTATTATTACTATTAATGTAATTACTATTATTATCACTATTATACGTATTATTCCTATCATTATTTTTACTGCTATTCTTCTTCTTCTTCTTCTTCTTATTATTATTATTATTATTATTATTATTATTATTATTATTATTATTATTAGTGAGGCTTGATTATTTTCTTTCCTGCGAAGCTAAAAAATTTCAACGCGTAACAATCATGCTTCTAAATTAAAGTTCATTCGTTTGTTTTTATTAAGTTTATTTGGCCAATACAAAGTTACATAAGTACGTGTATTGCAATTAAGCAATGCTCGGTCAGGCTGTCATATTCTAATATTACGGACTTTAAGCAGCATGGCGTGAGCATGACTACTACTACTACTACTACTACTACTACTACTACTACTACTACTACTGCTACTACTACTACTACTACTAATACAAATACAATGGAATCTTGATAAAGTCAACAATTCGGGACCGAAAAAATGTGTTGACTTTAAGCAAGAGTTGACTTTAACCATTACAAAGATAAAAAGAAATACAAAATGGGACTACAAAACAGTATTGATTTTAAGCAAGAGTTTCCCTTATAGGTGATGACTTTAAGTGGATTCCACTGTATAATAATTATTATTATTGTTGTTATTATTATTATCATTATTATCATGATCATTATTGTTGTTGTTGTTGTTTTTCTTATTCTTTTTCAGATGTTTTGTCTTCATCTTCCTCCCCGTCCGTTTTTTCTTCTTCAATTTCGCTTAGTCTATAAGATATCTAGACATGGTGCTAACAATATCTCCCTTGTTTTCTATCTTGTTTAAGGTTAATAACACAACAAGTATAGTGTTGTCTATCTTAGCACAGCCTATATTCTTAACAATGTTTGGACCATTTCATCAAAATCTTCTCAGGATCACTAAAGACCTTGCAACACATGTACAACTTAGATACTACAAAAGTTGAAGGAAAACAAACGAAAAAAGCCAGGTTATTGTTTTTAATAATTAAGTGTTTTTTACTAACCAGACTTTGATGACTGCACCTCTTTTCTGCTTTCTAACTTTACCAAATCCTGGCTGCAGCTACTGAAGTCTCTGCCATGGGAAAAGATGTTACACTTTACCGGCACACTCCTGACTACAGGCAGAAGAGGTTGGTTTAGCAGCTATCCAGACGGGCCTGGGATAGGAAAAGAGATGAAATGATAAGATGGAACGTTTGTATCGTATGGAAAAAAATGAAGATCACTTCGTTTTGACACAGAATATACAATGCGTGTAATCATCGGTTAAACGCACTAAGTAATACGGAAATATACATTCTTTAACGTTCTGGGGATATCATGTTTAAGATTTCTCATTTTTTTAATGTGTCAGGAAAACATTACATTCTTTCATAAAATGTTTTCGCTGTAATAAAAAGCTTCATTTCTACAAAAAGCAAAGCCTTTTTTAAAGTTATTAGATTCAAAACATTAACAAATGTTAGGTAATATTCGGCCCATTTCGATACGCAGTACCAACATTCTTTTTGTCCGTAGTAAAAAAATTAAAGTTTCGTTTAAGAAAACGATACAGTGGTAAGGAAAGCATATAGAGTTTGGTACCGGAAACAACATGAGCATGTTTATAATTTCATCTTTTACATTTCAGTAGACGAAAGCTGAGAAACGCCAAATGTATAACACACACAACAAAAACTTAAACATGTGTGCATGCAAACGATGAAAATTACAAAAATAAATACACTGTTGTCATTAGACTGCGGAAGTATAATTTCTGTGCAGATCTATGTCAAAACATGCAGCTTCAACCAGGACATATGATACATTTATAGATTGTCGTTTGTTATCTTCTACTCTACATTATAGAATTCACTGAATAATATTTTAGAGTTGTGTTTTTTTTTAAGAAAAACTACAAAAATTTAAGAGATTTAGAAAGCTCTAATGTCGGCAATATTTCGGTAACAAGAATGTCTAATTTCTTAAATGAAATTTGATCATTAGGCTAGGTAATGGAAAAACTCTTCTCTATCATAACTTCAAATTTTTTTAAACACATGTACAGAAAGAAATTTTATTGCCACACAGTTTAAAATTTGATACATAAACATATTTCAATTTAGATAGTGTTCCAACAATCATCATATCAGTTTTATCTTCATTTAATTTTAAAGAATTGGCTGGCATTTGTGAGGAGACTGCTTTCCCACACACAAGGGAAGAACTTTTTTAGGCCACGTCTACTGAAGTATAAAGCTGAGTGTCATCAACATACTTATGGAGAGAAAAATTTAATTTCTTAATGAGGTTACCAAGAGGCTGTGTGTAGAAGGAAAACAAAAATTAGACCTAATGCAGATCCCTGGTGGACAAAAATATCTTACGAGAGTTGGTACAGATCTTACATTCTCGATTTTAACTTACTTATGTCTATTTGAAATGTATGAGCTAAACCAGCACAAAGCAATTTCCTGATATGCCAAAGTTGTTTATGGTTTATCTAGCAATATATGATGGTCTATGGTAATAAATGCTGTTGAGAGGTCTAGCAAAGCAAGAAATGACACCAGACTCTCGTCAGTGGCATTTAATAGAGCACTGTTGTCACTTTATGCAATGCAGTCTCTGTGCTGTGGAATGTTTATATACAGATTGAAGCTCTTCTGCTACGTCATCTTTTGCAAGGCGTTCCATCAATTGCTTTAAAACGTCCGTCTCAAGGATTTTACTGAGAAAAAGAAAGTTGGACACCGGTCTATAATTATAATACATTTCTATTTAAATCATCTTTCTTTAAGTGTGGCTTAAAAATGATTCTTTATGATTATTAGGTACACAGCCAGACAGAAGCGAGTCGTTAATGATCACGATAATATGAGGGTAGAGAAGATCAAGGCATTGGAAAAAATAAAGTTGATGGCAATGAATCAAGAGGACACGATTTTTAAGGTCCATCATAAAGCAAAGCAGTTTATGCTAAACAATATAAATCGTATCTTATCATTTTTCAAAGTTGCCCTTTTATCGTTTATGATTCAAAGAAATATTTTTAAAAATTAAGCAAGGACAAGTTCATATAGCTAGAAAGAGAAGAAATTTATTAATAGAGTGAGGTGGGTGGGTGAGGGGGGTGTGTCGACACACACATAGTATTTTGTGAAAGGTTTTAAATCCTCTTGAGGTCAGAGGTCAAATAGTTTTTCCATTTAATTTGACATATCGATTGACTTGTTTTGCCAAATATGATGTTGATAAATTTCATACAACCTGCGGTCGAATCGCAAAACACGATCGTGAAATAAGGAATGTAAAATAAACATGGGCAAAGGATGATACAAAAAGTTGAATGGAAGCAAGAGAAATGACAGACGCTTCAGAATTTAAAGAAAAAGACGTGTAAATGTTTACATGTTCTCTGTGAACGGATGGTTTTAACATCAGCATGTTTTCAGAACAGCAATGACCTTGCAATGATCTAATGGGCTCCACAGGGAAATTCTAGTCTGGGACAACTTGAAGTCGATTAGTTCAGGTTTTCAGGGCAGCAAATTCGACCTCCAGTAGTATTGTTAAGTACTCAATGACTTTGCTTTTATCTTGTCCACATTGTCGTTAATGCTTTTCCAAACAACCCGAACTATTGATCATCAAGTGAAATCAAGAGATTATGTCAATTGCCTTGATAGAAAATCTCCTCTGTCTATCTCTTCTCCATACGTTTCAAACTAGTTTTAACCGTTTGCCGAATTTTATTAACTTCGGATTTTCCTCTCTCTTTCACTTATGTTGTCTCTTTGTTTTTCATTATTTCATTCTGTTTTCCCACTGTTGTTAGCTGATCTATGGAAATGAAACCTGTATTAACTGTGCACAATGAAATAAACATTGCCGGGCCAACATACTAACATTGTTTTGTTTTTTATTCCCTCCAGTCGGCGTATTTAAAGACTCAGATATTTATCTTACCAAAGTTTCTTGTTTTTTCTATCGTTGAGAAGGAACCATCTATTATTCTGCATGCTATATAAAAAGTTGCGATCTGTATTTGATTAAGAAATTTGAACGTGCAATTTCCTACAGTTGAGCCTTTTTTCTGCAGTTAAGCGTTCTTTTGTTTCTTTATTAATAATGGGGGTCTTAACAAATTATGACACATTGCGTTTTAAGTTCATTCTGTTTGCTTTAAAAGTTTTTTTTATGGTTTGTTAAAGAATTTTCAAAGCTTTTTTGGTCCAACAATCGCTAAATATAAAAAGAGACAATTTACTACTGATTAAAAAAAACCTAAAAGTTCATTTCCTTGTGTCTTTGCTTTTATTTTTCTTTATAATTTTATATCTCTTTTTCTGTTGATTTACATGTCATAATGTTTTATAAACTTTGAGGCTGTCGATGTTTACCCAACATATGTTTCTTTGTGTGTGATGAGCTTATTGATGCCATGAACAATAGAACATGTTCATATTTGATGACATGGAACTCAAGATACCAGCTGTAACAAACGTAAAGTGTTCCGAGTATTTTGTTTTCTTTTTAAAAATGATATCACTTGAAACAGGACGTTTTATCACGAAAATCTCACAAACCCATGAAAACCTGGACTTAAAAAATCTTTACATACAATAAATTATTCAAGCTCAGAAAATATCAACCATGTTTGACCAAAAAAACATCCGTAGATTTCCGTAGATTGGACAATGGCTGAATGCAACAAAGCGTGCCATATCTTTAAATGTGCCTTCAGCTGGAGAATGGAAGCTCCACAGAACATTATATCTCACTTCACGATAAACATAACTTTGTCCCTTTTTTGTCTGAATTACTAGAAAAGGTCGTTTTTGAAGCAGCTTATGAACCACATGGAAGAAAATAATCTTATAAAATTTCATTGTCTGAATACAAGACGTTTCAAAGTACCAAAAACAGCAACACTTAAGGTATTTTCTGGCATTTTAACAGAAATTGATAACAAAAAAGCATCTTAAACGAATTTTACTGGTTGCCTGTAAGCCAAAAGATTGAAAACAAAACTGACGATACATGCTTTTTATAACAATATTTTAATTTTAATATCACTCTATTTATAACGCGCCTAAAATATACTCTATATAGCGCTCGATGGCGCAATACATAAAGTTGACTCATCTATGCTTTTATTACGAGAAGTTTGGAAATACGTGTTATTTTCTTTATACATTGTAATATAAATTGCTCTTAGACGGATATACATTTGTTTTTATATTACCATATTTTATATAGTATGCCTACCAAATTTTAGTTTCATTTCGTGCTTTGAAATATGCATATATATTTGGAATTAATATAAATGTCTTATGCTGCGTATCAGTTCAGCTATATATTTACTTTTAAAATATATATGATCCAAATCTTTTTAATACTTTTAATACTATTGACGCATTAAGCAGAATTTTAAAATTTGAAAATGCGGTTTTATGAAATGCAAAATTTTATGATTAAAATTATTATGTTGATTTGAAGCAAAAATTTGTATCAAAAAGATCTTCTAGATATGGATGCTATTGAAATATATAGGTTGAGATAACAGTTTGAAAATAACGAGAAATCCTAAAATCTTTCGAACTTTTGTTTTGTTTTTCATTTTTTTCAGGTATTTGCGTTCATTCCTTAATCACAAAATAGAACAGTTATTAGCACACTAAGCCTTGGTCCGCCAAGACTGAGCTTAAATCATGTTGATAGGTCCTGTTTTTATAGCTTTAGAGGAACAAATAATTTACAACTCTCTTCGTCCAACTTCGTGTAAAATGGGTACTCTCCTGCTATAGTAAAAGTTTCAAATCTATTCATAGAATGCTTGTACTTGACAGTTGAGCAGTTGATCGTACTACAATACCCTGGTATTTTTCAATGCATATTTTACCGATGTTTTATGGGCCAGCCAGAAAAGACACAAAATTCGTACTTTATCTAGTTTTTTATTAGAGCTTTTTAAATTGAAAAAATGCTGAACATATATATTTTTTTTTGCTCCGAAAAAAGCATTTATTGATTAAATTATTTAAAAGCTTGTTTTATGCTGAGGTGATAGTTCTATCCCTGTAGTTGATTGTCACAGGCAGTGTTATGTTGAGGTGATTGTTCTTTCCTTGTTATGTTGAGGTCATTGCTCTCTCCCCGTTCTGAGTGTGACAATCAAAGTGCTGCATATCTCGTATGGTTTATACTGCACTTTGATTGTCACAGGCAGTGTTATGTTGAGGTCATTAATCTTTCCCAGCCATAAAAAATTGTGATTTTACGCCGCCTGTTTTGTTAAGGTTATTGTTCTCTCCATTTTATGTTGAGGTGATTGTTCTCTCTAAGTTAATATATTTAAGTGATTGTTCTCTCAAATTTATGTTAAGGTGATTGTTCTCTCCCAGTTATATTAAAGTGATTGTTCCATCACTTTTATGTTGAGGTGATTGTTCGCTCCCTTTCATGTTGAGGTGATTGTTCGTTCCCTTTTATGTTGAGGTGATTGTTCTCTCCCAGTTATATTAAAGTGATCGTTCCATCACCTTTATGTTGAGGTGATTGTTCAATCCCTTTTATGTTAAGGTGATTGTTCCATCCCTTTTATGTTGAGGTGATTGTTCTATCACTTTTAGGTTGAGGTGATTGTTCTCTCCCTTTTATGTTGACGTGATTGTTCTCTCCCAGTTATATTAAAGTGATCGTTCCATCACTTTTATGTTGAGGTGTTTGTTCTCTCCCAGTTATATTAAAGTGATTCTTCCAAAATTTATGTTGAGGTGATTGTTCTCTCCTAGTTATATTAAAGTGATTGTTCTATCACTCTTTGTTGAGGTGATTGTTCTCTCCCAGTTATAATAAAGTGATTGTTCCATCACTTTTTTGTTGAGGTGATTGTTCTCTCCCAGTTATATTAAAGTGATATTTCCATCACTTTTTTGTTGAGGTGATTGTTCTCTCCCAGTTTTACTTAAGTGATTGTTCCATCACTTTTTTGTTGTGGTGATTGTTCTCTCCCAGTTATATTAAAATGATTGTTCCATCACTTTTTGTTGAGGTGATTTGTTCTCTCCCAGTTATATTAAAGTGATTGTTCCATCACTTTTTTGTTGAGGTGATTGTTCTCTCCCAGTTAGATTAAAGTGATTGTTCCATCACTTTTATGTTGAGGTGATTGTTCTCTCCCAGTTATATTAAAGTGATATTTTCATCACTTTTTTGTTGAGGTGATTGTTCTCTCCCAGTTATATTTAAGTGATTGTTCCATCACTTTTTGTTGAGGTGATTGTTCTCTCCCAGTTATATTAAAGTGATTGTTCCATCACTTCTTTGTTGAGGTGATTATTCTCTCCCAGTTATATTAAAGTGATTGTTCCATAACTTTCATGTTGAGGTGATTGTTCTCTCCCAGTTATATTAAAGTGATTGTTCCATCACTTTTTTGTTTAGGTGATTGTTCTTTCCCAGTTATATTAAAGTGATTGTTCCATCACTTTTTGTTGAGGTGATTGTTCTCTCCCAGTTATATTAAAGTGATTGTTCCATCACTTTTTTGTTGAGGTGATTGTTCTCTCCCAGTTTTATTAAAGTGATTGTTCCATCACTTTTATGTTGAGGTGATTGTTTCTTCCTGTTATGTTGAGATGCATGTTCTCTCTTGTACTTGTACTTTCTTATTGGTATAGGCAATGTCATACTTGCATTCTCTTTTTAAAGCTATACAAAATCTTAACTAGATGCATTAAGCTTATTTTACAATGCTTTTATATATCTTTTTTTCTGGTTGTATTGGCAGTTAAGTTTTCTTTTGTGATATATTGACGCCTGTTCTCAATATGTGTACCTCCAAAGCAGCTAGCTAGATAAACTCTTTATGGAATAAGATAGAAAATTATGTAGATAAGACAGAAACTGTTATAATTAACACAGGTTCTAATAATTACATCAATTTTTTATTGATTGCTTTTATTTTTTGGTATTGAAAAGAAACCGACAAGGTATGGGGTTTTTTTTTGCAAGAGCAGAAAAGCATCTCTCAAAGGCTAGTCAACCTGAGATCACAAGACAAAAAAAAAAAACAAAACACGAATGATGGCCCTGCTAGCTCTCTATAATGTCAATCTGGTTGTCCATAAAAGGTCATAGTCCTGTGGTCTAGACAAAGTACTCATCTTCGAGGAAAAAATACGACCTCAGGAGGGGAGGAGTAGGGGATGGGAAGCGAGTCTTAGTGTGCTCTTAACGTAGAGCTGCGATACTGAAACATTTGAGAAATATTACGTGTCACGCGAGCGCTGTGTTTATTTGTAGACCGACAAAAGTACACAGCGTGCCGTAATGCTATGACCTTTTGTTTTGGTTTTCATGTTGGAGACGTGAAACGAAATTAAAGATTATTTAATCTGGCTTTCATTTAGCAATAAGGGCTAACAATTTGTTTGCTTTTTTCGCTTGAAACGAGTTAAAAGAGATGATGCTCATATATGTCAAATTCTTTCTGATCTAAATGTGTTTTTTTTTTCGACCTCACCACACAGTTAAAGGTAATATCCAGTCTTTAAAATGGGTTTTTGTATACTAATCAATTATAGCAAAAGGAGATTTGTACAAAACAATCGTATTCAGGGATTTCTTTTCCAACACACTAAGCACCAACTTGTGATTTAGCCTCTGTATTATGCATGATCTATCAGGTGTTCTTCGTGTCAAATGAGTCAAGTTGTTATAAAGAAATTCATAAAAAGCTGTGAAGTGATCGTTTTACATCATTGACTTTTAGTCTTTTCTTAACCTTTTACCCTGTCATACGCGGTAGTAGAATTTAAAAAAAAAACTGCCAATATCAACGAGGAGGTGATGGCGCACCTGTAAGATGTAAAGTGAAGATAAATGCTTTGACGGCCACAACATTAAAAAGATGTAGTTATTCATAATATTGCGAACTTTAAGGAAATATAAGAAATCATTTTTTTAACACATTTGACCGGTAAATGTCAACGGAATATTTTCATTCGGTGCGTTTGAAGAAAGGTTTTCAATTTTGTTTCAGTAGATTCATAGTAGCTTTGAAGGAAAGACATTTCAAGGAGATGAAGCAAAATCAAGGAGCAATATATAGGCGTTGTTTAAAAGGATGAATTTTTTGTTTCTATTTCTGTTTATTAGGGGTGGTGGTGGTGGTTTTTTGGTTGGTTTGCTTATGTTTTTCCGTTTAGGAAAAACTTCAAGCAAGGTAATAAGTATGTTTAGAACGGAAAGTAAGAGATGGTACAAGATAAGATTCAGTTAAATTATTAGGACATGAAGCAGCTCAGCCGTATAGATGTATGCTCTCATGGCACTAATCTTGAACCTTGTGAGATCTAACAAGTTTTGCTTTATAGATGCATGCTCTCGTGGCACGGACCTGGAACCTTGTAAGATCTAATTTTGCTGTATAGATGCATGCTCTCGTGGCTCGGACCTGGAACTTTGTAAGATCTAAAGAGTTTTCCGGTATAGATGTATGCTCTTATGGCACGGACATGGAACTTTGTAAGATCTAAAGAGTTTTGCGGTATAGATGTATGCTCTTATGGCACGGACCTGGAACTTTGTAAGATCTAAAGAGTTTTCCGGTATAGATGTATGCTCTTATGGCACGGACCTGGAACTTTGTAAGATCTTACAAGTTTTGCTGGGATTCAGCTTGCTTTTACAACGAAAAAAGGCCAACTTTTACAATCACTCTACATCCTTGAAACGTATGTCTGGAAGCGTGGTTTTCACTCTACTTTTGATCTTGTTTGGCAGATTAGCAAACTTAATATATTGTTACAAATACATTAGTGTAGATGGAAATAACGAAAGCTGATCAATGTCTTTAGATGTCTGAAAAGAGATCGGAGATAGCACTTTACCTTTTCTTGCAATCAGTGCAAGCGAGACAAGTGTTGCAAATACAAACATATTTAAAGCCTCGAAATGTAGGAACTTGCATTAAATTGTCAAAAATTTGCGAACAGATAAAAATACCTTAAAAATAATATTCAGAAAAGGCTTTAAATTAATGCTCAAGCCTCTTTTCTCAAACCAAACTTTCACATATTTCAGAGATACGCCTCAGTAGCTCTCTTGGACTGGTCTTTAGGTTTACTCTGAGTACACTGTGTCTGAATCGGTCCATGGGTGGGCTGTATAGTGCCGGAATCTGCGGAGGTTGCAGTCACAAACTTAATAAAGATGGGAACAGTCAGGGCAGTCACGTCCTCACTGATCTGGTAAACTGTCAACTTTGACGGGGGAGGGGGAATCTGGGATTGCAAGTTTTGTGTCTCAGTGATGGACATATCGCTAATGAAATAAAGAGAGAGAGAGAGAGAGAGAGAGAGAGAGAGAGAGAGCGAGAGAATGAGAGAGGAAGAGAGACGGAGACAGAGAGAGGAAGAGGTGCATATAGAGAGAGAGTGAAAAGGACAAAGGGAGACGGAGACTGAGAGAGGTGGGACAGAGGGAAACAGTAGTAGAAAATAGATGATAGATATAGAGGCAGAGGAAGAGTCATGGACGTTCATAAATACCTGAAGACAAGGGTCAACCCTCGTTTAAATGGGAGAGAGAGAGAATGAGAAACAAACAGAGATAGCGAGAGACAGAGAGAGACAAACAGAGACACGGAGAGACAGAGACAGAGAGACAGAGAGACAGAGACAGAGACAGAGAGACAGAGGCAGAGAGACACAGAGATCGAGATAGAGACAAACAGATAGCGATAGTTGGAAAAAATACAAAAGATTACACGAAGCTACAAGAAAAAGCAAGAGAAGAGAAGAGAGAGAGAGAGAGAGACAAACAGAGACAGGGAGACAGAGACAGACAGATTGCGAGAGGCAGAGAAAAATGCAAAAAATTACACAAAGTAGCAAGAAAGAACAAGAGAAGAGAGAAAGAGTTAGAGAGAGAGAGAGAGAGAGAGAGAGAGAGAGAGAGAGAAAGAGGACAGGGCCAAAAGAGTGATGAAGACTTTGTGAGAGGAGGAAAGAATGCAGCTGGGCATACAAGTATTACTAGTTTGACAGTGTTTTTGTTGATGATTGTGTACAGCTTGTGATTTTGTTGATAGCAGGAGATCATAAGATGGAACATTTTTTCCGATCTTTGAAGAAAAGTGTAAAATAAACTATGCTATTTGATCAATTTGCTGTGCACTCTTTAAAATCAACGGTTCTCAAATTATAGTATGTGGTGCGAAAATAAAAAAAAGGCTCAAATCCTGCACAAAAATCAAAACGTAGTTTAAGAAAAAAGGACTTCAGATAATTTGCAAAATTTAAAACAGACTTACGGGTACAAAGACTAAACTAAGAAAAATATTGTCAGAGACATAGAGGGAGAGAAGAGAGAGAGAGAGAGAGAGAGAGAGGGGGAGGGATAAACAGAGAGAGAGCAACTGAGAAATATAAATCAAAGTGTTCTGATTAACATTCTTCATTCTAGCTTGCACTGAAAGACCTCCATTAATTTCCGGACTGCAACGCTAACTAAAAAGCAGAATGTTTAACTAATTCAAAATAATTATAGAAGATTACTGTTACCATCGACCGGAATTAAACTTTACTCAAGTATAAACTCTTTTTTTTGTACAACTTGCCGCGCATGCTACGACCTGTTAGCCGGTATAATTTCACACTGCTACTGCTATTTTTGCTGTTTTTCTACTTTTTTAAGGAGCGTAGTGGC
>BMAT01002441.1:36950-53892 GCA_019649035.1 Elysia marginata | reverse complement strand
AAGAAGAAGAAGAAGACTGAATGTTTCATGAAAATACACAAATCAAAACTTCGTTCTTGTGCCATTGTATGATGCACTTTTTTTCACTGAAATTGTAATGCAAAAGTGTCCACTTTTTTAAAACTGAGATTTTTCAGTATTTTAATAAAAAAATCTTTAACAAAAAGAGAGGGATAACATCTTTCTGTATTATTATCTTTGCTGCTCTGCCAAAGGTAAACTACCTCATTAGAAAACTTATCAGTTAGCACAACATAGAGTTTCTCCAATCAATCGAAATGACAAAGTTTGATTTTCATTTTCATTTTCTGCAAAACTTTTTGCATATTTGAACTAACTCTCTGAGCTCTAGTGAACTGTAGGATATATGACTAAATACTCAAAGGATAAAAAGGTGAAAAATTATCTGAATACTTTCATAATATCATTAAACTTTTGTTTAAAAACACAGGACTAATAAAAAAAAAAGGTGCTCATTCAGCCATTTCAAACCTTTCCAATATCCTCTTCAAAAAACGTAACCCCCTGCCAGCCCTAGAGACAAGTCTATTAAATTTGTATTTTTTAAGTTTCATCAATTAAAAAATAGCCTATCATAAAATCAGTGATGCATAGTTTTGTCAAAATGATGGTTTCCTATAGCAAAGAATTAAAAACAACAAAATTTTATTTTTCATAATTTTGTAAAAAAAAAAATTAATTTATTTCAATAACATGCACACAAACTATAAAGAGTTCAAAATAAAGAAGAAAGTCCACAAACCTGTCTGACAGATTCCGCAGTGATGTCCGTCTGGGAAGTTATGGTGGATGTTGAGGTAGTAAGGGCGGCACTCTCGTCAAACTTATCCTCTCTCTCATTGATTTCTTCCACCTCTTGATCCACATTCACTGCATTATGGTGTAACAAGAGGAAACAATAGACATGAAACTAGTTCATTGGCCTAGATACCAATGCCATTTCAAAAACTTCATTCTTGGATCTTTTTACAGCTTTTGAATAGGCAAACTATAATATAAAGTTACTTGACATTCATAGATAATTTGGTATTCTATTTGCTTATAACCATAAAGAAGGGGGGTGAGGAAAAGGTCAAAGAGCGTAAAAAAGGAGGAGGAGGAGGAAAAAGAAGAAGAAGAAGAAGAAGAAGAAGAAGAGGAGGAACACGAAGAACAGGAAAAAGAAAAAGAGAAGAGAAAGAAGAAGGGAAAGAAGGAGAAGCAGAAAAGAAGGAAAGACACATTGCTATTTCTCACCAGTATTATCGGACGCTGACAACTTGTCGGCCACCTGAGTGAGAACATCAATTGTCTTCACCGTTGCTCCTGGCGGTTTCTTCTGTCCCTGCTGCGAGAGGCTACGATGTGTAACGTCAGATTGTTTTTTAGACGATGACCCGAGGCTTGATTCCAGGCCTTCACTTGCTGCTGCTGCACCTTGTTTCTCTAGTTTGGCCGATTCACTAGTCTCGCTTGATCGAGCAGATGAAACTGTCTAAGCAGGGGAGAAAATTTGAATATAAAAAGTTTCAGTATTTTGATGACAATATTTTTATTTTTTTCTTTATGTTTATTTTGATGTTAATCTTAGTTATACCTTACAATGTGTTCAATTGCAAACCTTTAATGAAATTGTGGACCTGTTATAACTTTAACGTGAAAGTTAGTTTATCCATGATGAAACAAAAGGTAGAGGAAAAAATTGTGGGTTCTTAAAAAAAAATCTTTTCCAATTCCCAACTGGATTCCCAGTCATTTCTGTGAAAAATAGACATTTATAAATACCACGAAAGAAATCAGGTAAAACAATCTATGTATTCTTAGGCAGGTGAATTATTAAGAAATCTGATTTGCATAGCCTTAAAAAATTAAAGAAAATTTAACGTTAATACTGGACTCTTACATAACGCAACTACTGTTTTGGATTTCTTTTTGTATCTCATGACGAGTCCAAATGGGTTGAATTTCACTATGTTTAGATTACAAGTCACTGATATTTTGACTATTGCATTTTCCTGAGCTTCTAAACCTTAAAAATTGCAACAATTTATCAAACATGGCCTGGAAAGACATTACCGCTCCTTTTGATTTAAAATAGAAAGAACAAGAAAGAAATTTCAAAACCATGTTGAATGATCATGAACCGTTTAATACTTAAGAACAAAGGTCTTTAAGACATAACCATTTTGAAAGGGTTTTCATTTCTAAATCTTTCTTAAATCTGATAAGCCCAGAGTAATTTTTAAAGTCTAGGCAGTCAAAATGAGACAGGATATCTAAACGTACTGTTTTCGCGCCCCCACCTTTTCACTGATCCTAAATAATTTATTGAAGCCAAAGCTTATAATGGTAACTTGGGCTTACCAGCTGTATTCAAGTATGTTGGAAGCTTTTTTTTTTTGTACCTTAGAACATCAGCCAAATCCAATACTAATTGACAGACCTATGTCCTCCATAAGAAGCAAAAAGAGAAACTAAAAAGTTTTAAAAAAGATCACTCAGTTCTATAAAAAAAAATACTCCACAAATAAAAAAAAGGCAGCCAACCAATAAAATGGAAAAGAACAAGAAAACAAGATTTACTTCTGTTTCCTCCGTGGATGCTTGTAGGGAAATGGCTGGGACTGCCTTTTCTCCCTGTTCCTCTTCTGTGTCCCCCAGAGAGGACGTGAAAGACAAAATTCTCATGGCCGATGTCTTTGGATACTCAAAAGCACTGGATTTGGATCTATGAGAAAAATGATAAGAGCTGTAAGTAATCTTAAATCTTTGCTTATTGTGAGACACCTTTGAAGCAGGTCAATTAAGATCAGTCCGAATAGTTGCAAGCTTAAGAAAAATCGCCAGAACGAGTAGAACATACCACAAATCACCTAGAGAAGAATCTACCTTGATTTGCTCTAAATTGAAAATGGCGAAAGTGAAAGAAAGAACAACAGCATCCAAATTAAAAAAAAACAATATGAAAAAGATGAAGACTAAGGGGACAATGAAGAAGACAAAAAGGTAAAAGAAAAAATATGACGATTCAAAAAAAAAAGAAAACAAGAAACAAAGGAAGAAAAAAAGCTTCTCAACAGTATTTTTTTAACCAGAGAACCTCTCTACAACCCTTGTACCTCATACTGCTGAAAATTAATTTGTGAAACGTTAAAATAATGATTGCATAGAACTAAAACTACAACCCATCAGCCACTTAAACTTGATATATCATTCAAGCAGTGAATGTCTTCCACCCATCTCAGTGTTATAGCTCTATGCCTTCCAACCAGATGTTGTAAATTTCACTCCAAAAGGGGTTGACATTTTGAACAATTCATTTTTTCATTCCCAAACGCTGAAAATTGGATAAAATTATCAAATTTTAGGGAAGGATATCAAAAACTATTTAGATTCAAAAAAAGAAAAAATGAATCTACTTTTAAAAGTGCTTTCGTAACTTTAAATTTTCAACTTCTAACTCATGAGCACTGGTTGTGAAAGATAAACTTACTTGAAAGGAGAAGACTCGCCACCAGCGGGCCCCGCTCCTGCTCCAACTGCCGGAGACATCCACGGCAGGGCAGCGTGAGAGGTCGAGCCTGGTGTGAGGGGAGTTATCGCAGGCCTCGGTGCAGGACGCTTCGGATCAGATGTTGACTTGGAAGCTTGAAAACCTCCGCGACTGCTGCTCCTGCTCAGTGGTGTCTGTGAAAACACAGAACAAAAAAAAAGCTTTTCAGGGCCAAATGTATGTTTCTTCTTCTTTAAAAACACGCTGACTGAAGAAAAAATTACTTTCAACTAAAAATGGCTTTTACAGTCTGTAGAATTTTAGTTTAAAGGAATTATATATATTTATCAAAATGGTGCAAAACTGTGATTATGTCTTTCTTAGCACCTTGAAAAATAAACAGCAAGGCAGCCGGCTCAACCATAAAACTGAATAAGGTAAGATTTCTGATATGGTGAGTTTTTAATATTTCAATGTTGCAAGGTTTTAGAAAATGACGATTACAGTTTATGCCACAAAATATTCTACATCCTTAAAAAAGAAAATTAATGGTCTGCATAATATTGTGCCTCATTTAACATATACACCTCACCTATATGCACAACAACAAAAGCAAATTAAACAATGGTGGATAAAGAAAAAGTAGTAATTAGAAGAAAAATTTTAAACCAAAGTTTCTTATACCTCACTGAAAACAAAATTAAAACTGTAGCTGTGGTTTCTTTTGCCTGAGATTATTTGAGGTTCAAGTTTGTTAATGAGACAAAATCTTGGCCTTAACCCTCAAGTAAGACAGAAAAACACAAGAAACTCAGAGCCTTTGTCCTAAAAGTTCTGTTTTCTTTCGATCTAGCTAAATTTACTTTAGGGCCCATCATTCATTTATTGAAATTAGGAAGCAAAGTTGGACTGTACCTAATAGTTATAGACAAAGTTTTGGAGGTGGGCAAAACTATAATTGAATTATGTATGCCCCCCCCCCTTTTTGTGGTGCATAAAGTTGATCTTTATCTAGCAATGAATTGAATCAAAGCCCAGCCTTACTTTATCTCCATCATCAGCCTGAGACGGGGTCAGTTGACCTGACATATCGCCACCTGTACCTCCATCACTCACTGAGGAAAGGAAGATAAAATACATCTGAGTTAGACATTGGGAACGTGAAAAAACTGAAGATTTATCAAATCAATGATCTTGATCCACTAAAATGCTCTAAGCTCTTCAAATGAGCTCCCGATCAGAATATTAACAACCAATCAACCAATATATCTTATGAACCCACTGAGGAACAGCGTTCTCATCTTCTCTGCATGGATTCAGGTACTCATTTAACTTCCGCAGGAGGTTAGGAAATAAGTGCTGTGTAAAAGAGTCTTTTAAGAAAATTTAACATTGACCTGCCAAGACTGGGCTTGAGCCTTTGAACTTCAGGTGAAACAGCTAAGTGTCAGCACTAGACCCCAACATTCTTTCATAATACTTGCAATATCTTTTTAGCATCTATTCATTTTTTTCCATCAACATGTTCTGCCAAACTGTATAATTGTTCACAATGCTGAGGTCTTACCAGATAATTAATTGGGCAAACCATTATAACTACATGTGCATCACTGCTGTTGTTGTTATTTCAAATGTTGTTGCTGCTGTAGTTATTTCTGTTATTGTTATCATTATGTAGAGCAGTCTGCCCTGTTGAATACCGGTGTGTATTTAAAATTATTATTACTATTATTATAACTATTTGTGGACAAAGATGTTTGATCACTGAGCTGTTTTCGAACATTTTTAAGAAAAGAATTACCTTAAACATTCAAAAGAGGAATTAAAAAAAAAAAAAAAAAAACCTCCAAAAAACTACAGTTTCAACTTTGATCACCAGGATAATCAGATTTCTAGTTGCCTTATATAGGAGAAAGAAAAAACTAATTTCAGGCCTGTCAGTTACAAACATAGAAAATCAGTATGACTGAGATAAAAAAATTAGTGTTATAAATAAAAAACCTGAATGAGCATGTGCAGGTACTTGCCAATTCTGACATTTATAAAGATATTGTGTTACAGCACTAGCAATGCAATTTCTACGCCCAGGCACAGTGAACTAAATTGTTATAAAGCAAAATATAGTAGTTCATAATAAATGTACTACCCTACTCTATGCGATACCTTGTATGTAATGCAGTTGTGTAGAATACTTTTACTTTTTAAAGCATAAGTTCCAGATTACTATTAGAAAAGAAAAAACAACAACAAACTAGTTGGAAAATTATGTTACTTTATAGCCCATCGAGTGGTTACTGCCTACTAGTAAAAAAAAAAAAATTGTATTTTATAACAATCAGAAAACCCTGAATGGGAAAACCCATATTTTATGATATATTGGCAAAATTTTTTATTACATAGAGGTTTAATAAGTATGAACGGCAGATCTGCATATTTGTAAGGTAATTACATGGCTCTTTGGTTTCCATATTTTCTGGTTCATACTTTTTTCCCTTACCCTGCATATCAAAACCGCTCTGCTGTGACTCTTCCAGTTTTATCTTGGTTACTATACAGGTACCACTGTCTTCAGAATAATAAATCAGTTTGCTCATTTGAAATTATTCATTTAATTGTTATGTACACAAAATACACAACATAGGAAGGAATATTTTCAAACCAAATTTCCTGGATGAAAAAATACTTTTTTTTCCAAACCAGTATTTTAGTTTGTCCATTTTCAGTTTAACAGAGTTTCACTGTACCATACACAAAAGATTAAAACGTTTAAAATTGAGGCAATCTTCCTCTTACATTTCTTTTTCCAAACAGCCTTTTAATGCAAGATATTTGTTCCTACACTGACAAAAAGAAAAACACACGTACCTGTGGCATGGCCTGGCTCCAGTAAAGCTGGTCCTGGCGTAGCTCTCTGGGAACCTGGTGGTGTCGACAGACCCAGCAGGATGGACGGACTCTCGCCCACCGTGGTGATGTCCAAATCCGGAACTGGCAGTGACGACGAGATGGTACTCACAGTCGACGACTCGTCAGAAACTCCTTGTCGGTGCGGAATAACAACAGCTTTGGAAGGTACTGAAAGGTAGAATGGGGAAAAGAATCTGAAAAATTTCATGAGGAAAACAAGCAGTTCAATCATGAGAAGCAAAAATGTATTGCTTTTTTTAAGATTGCTTATCAGTATGCCGTTTGCTTTAGCAGTTTTGATGTAAGGTTGCCAACTAGAGTATGAAATTAACAACAACCAGAGCAATGAAACCTATTGATGTAAAGAAAGATATAAAAATCCTTGTTTTGCTCTCTGGTTGGGCGCCTAAAAGTAATTACAAGAACTCACATCAGTTGACTTCGCAATAATGAGGACATGGCTCTTAAAAATGTAACATGAAAATAATGAGAAAAAGGCAAAAAGAACCAATCTTTCTTTAAACATCACAAGCCAATACATCCACTGCAAAGAGCTCAAGACAGTCTTTACCCTTCATCTCTTGTCTCTCCTCTCTCTCTCTGTTTGTACGAGTATAAGAATTTTAATAACTGTACTGCTGAGTTGAAATTTCATTAGAGATCTTTGTCAGAATGTGGAGCAAAAGCCACTACCATTAACCACTACGCTGAATTTGATAATTTTTTACCTCTAGATCTAGATTAGATTTAAATCAAAGCTTTTTCTACTTTGGTAACTTTCATTCATGAAAAACACATAAATTCAGTGAATTATATAATGTTGAAGGTAACAAACAACATAGATCTCTAGATTTCTTGTGTCAATGGATTTGTGATTTTAGCTCCATATTCTGAAATAGATCAATGTTGAAATTTAAACTCAAAGGATTTTTGACAAGCCAGCTGGCCGTTCCTGGCTGAGGGACGGATCAATCACACAATTGGAAGTAACAATACATCACTGAGTCAACTTTCAATACAAATCCTCTTTGAGCTTTAGTTTGTGCAAGTATGAGAACCTCTGCTACATCGAAAGTTCTCAGAAACATAAAAACAGGGCTACTCGTTTTTGCCTGATTTTGCTGTATCCTGGTCTGACTGCCCAACCAATGCAAAATGCAGCAAAAGAAAAAGTACAAAATACAAACCTCTGATTGTGAGAGCTTGCTGGTGTCGTTGCTTCTCTACGCTGAGCTGCCGGAACTTGTCGACGGCCTGCAGACTGTGGAACACTGGGCAGTGAGTGTCTTCCAAGGAGCCCTCCACGTAGTCCAGCGACAGCCGGGAACATGCCACGACAATGTCCTGCGTCTCCTGGTTCTTCCACCTTGTGATGTGGGGCAAATAAAAGGTTGATGTATCATTATGGCTTTTATGTACTCAATCAATGTAGCTAAGTCAGCTGCAACTCAATACTACAATAAGGAGCTTGATTCATCTTCATGCCTTTTTCTAAAACAATATTAAACTCTAAAGATAATTGCGTCTAAACTTAGATTAGTACTAATTAAGCTGAAACTTAATACTATAATAAAGAGATCGATATAGTCATTATGGTTGTTTCTAACACAGGAGAATTGTAGCTAAACCACAGCTATAACTGAACCAACTCACGTGTTTTTTGTTGTCTCCGCCTCTTTCTGCCCCATAATGAGTTTTGGGTGAAGTCTCACTCTTTCTATCATCGGCTGTTGATATGTATCAAAATGTGAACCAATTGACAAGCTATGTTCTGATATGACAAATTTAAATGAAAAACACAATTTTCACACTAATACAACAATCCTTTATAAAAATCTAGCTTATATGCTGCAAATTCTTGAAATAATAACACAGAGTAATAAAGTGAACTTTTTTAAAAAAAGAATATTTTTTTAAGCAGTAAATTATTTGAACAGCTTTAAAAGTGAAAATTACATAAATGCATTTTATGAAGTCTTGAACCATATATTAACACCTAGGCTAATTGTCTTATACACTTATATTTGTTCAAACAGGCTAAATTTCTTCCAAACTAAACTTATCTCTGTAAACAAAAATAAAACTAATATACACAAAAGTATTTTTATCTCAAATAAACATTTTAATTTTACCAGTACAATCTCCTCGTAGATGCGAATGTTTTCTTTTTGAGTGTAAAACTTGCGGATGTACGACATGAAGGAGCACGGATACATCCCGTACAGTCGGTGGAATAGACTGTAGATCGCCACATGTAGATACAGCACAAAAACTTCTGGTGTCGTGGCTGGCCAAAGCAAACAAAAAAAAATATAACAAACATGTCAGAGGAATTCGCTTCAACATATTTTTACAGCTGTTATATTTTAAATGAACTGAATCTTTGCCTAGATATGAAGAATAGCAACATACACAACTAAAAATATACTTGATAATGCCAGCATACTGAGGAAAAAAAAAGTACAACTACACTGACCTTATCTCTTCCATGTAGGAATAAAATGATTGCAAGATAAAGCCTTTAGAAAAAACCTTAGGACAGAAACTTCTGATTTTTGCAACTTGTAGTCTTCTGTCCTCAAAGAAGTGAACCCTTGTTTTAAGTCTCCTAAGATACATTAAGATTTGAAATACTGAACAATTCCGTTCATGTATGATTAATTTTTTCAAGGCTAGCTTTACGTTTCATAAAACTATAAAATTTTATAATACATCAAGTTTATTTTGTTTAAAAAAAACTGATAAAACTTCCAATTTGATAAATTTAAGAGTAAATTAGTCCTATTCTTGGTACATGTGTTACAGAACAAGAACTAGGATGCTCAATATTTTTTTAAAACAGCCCAGTGACGTTGCGTTTGCCAAGTCTTGACTATTTATATTGTACTGGGTAGGCAAATCCAAGTGACAAAAAAATTGGCTTGGACTGGGTATCAAACCCAAGATCTCTAGCATGATAGACAACCTCCCTAACAATGGTTAAAAATGGTGGTTCTAGCTTTTAGAATATTTATCACTACAAATACAATTAAATCCTAAAAATCTTTTGGTAAAAAATGATTTAGAATTCCTACTTCCTCTACTGAGAATTTAAATTACATAACACCACTAAGTCAGTTGCTTTAAACAAAAACACACAAGACTTTTATTTCTCCTTGATTGCCTTTGTTTTTAGTTTATTGTGCTAGTTTTTAATTTCAGTAAAAACATTTACCTGGACTCTTGGCACACAAGATGGTCATACGGCCAAAGATTTCAAATATTGTTGGAAGTTCCTTCCCTAAGTTCACTGGTAACGATGGCAGAAGAATGACTATGATCATCAGAGACGTCATAAGTAGCGGCACATCTGTCTCTGTCTGTAAGATCAGAGTCGCAAGACAAAAATTCCTATCAATAATACATCTACACAATTGTGATTCGTGCATGTTTATTACCATAAAAAATTTCAATCAGCTTGGTGTAAAGATTTCATTTATAACTGATTCTTTTCAAGACAAAAGTTTAACTTATTTTCATCTTTAAAGCTTTGATGAATTAAAAAATAAAGGCAAGACTCAAGATATCATAGGTAATTTTGATTTATTAAGTAAAAGAAGAATAATAACTTTATTTACCCTGTCTTCAGATTCAGGCCTTATACTTAGCATCAATAGGACAAACACAAAATATTGTCAAAATTGTCTAGACTTCCCAGATAATAGGGCAACAAAACCTTTTTTTTTTGTTGAAAAATTTACCTCCAAACAAAGGTTAGTGGACTCACTTTCAATATTTTGAAGATGGAGGACAAAAGAGGCGTGTCAACAATTTGATGGCACCAATGGATTTCCCTATAAGCCAGAAACAGGACAAGCTGAAGTGCTGGCTGCCGTGTCTCAGGTGATTTGAGTCCATCTTGGATCTTGTCCAGGAGAGCCTGTAGCATCAAATTATACAATGAATTGGCTATTTAAAAAAAAATAAATAAAAAAATCTTCTTTACATAATGTTGAGGCACTTTATACAGGTTTGCCAATAAACCATCACAGACAAATACACGTATACATAACCTAAACTTACAGAAGAGGAGCAGAATTAAAACAAAACTGAACGTGTCGCTCTGGCATACTAACCAGATCTTTCATAGCATGTAACTGGGTGCTTATTAAAATCTGATTGAGGTGTAGAGATGTTAAATAAAACCCCTCTTGTTCATCGACTAAAAGCCAAGGTACTAAGCAAGGATCAAATGCAAGCAAGACATCCTTGTCTGAAAGCCTTTTGCTTCACCCTAGACCTCCTAGCCACAGATCATAGTGTTAGAATTACTTAGAAACACAAAGCTAAGCGGAGCTGTTTGAAGTTGCAGCTACACTCGGCACATTCAAAGTCATAAAAGGCCCACATTAACACAGGCTTTTTCACCTGATAAATACACTTATCTATGAGTGACAAAATGAGCTTTCATCACGCCAGTCATTTTACTGGTTAGAGCCCTTTGCTAGCAGATTCTGTCTGCCCTCAGCTCTACAATACAGATGCAACGACAACAAAATAAGCTAGCCAAAATACAAAGTCTACGTAAAGGTAAGAGACATTCTGATTATTCTCAAACTATGTGCATTTAAGTCCCTTCAGAGTTACTTTGGCCATCTTTTAAGATTTCTAAGTTAGTCTCATTACCTTTACTTGTGATTCTTTCAGCTCTGCAAATATTTCTTGAACATTTGGGGATTGAGTTTGGAAGTAGTGGTCCACCAAAAGATGAATAAGCCATGTCTCTTTTGCTGAATGAAACAGATTTTGTAATTTTAAGATGAATGGAAATGTCAAAGATGGTTCTGTACAATGACAAAAACTAATGTTCTAATGCAAAAAGAAAAAAGAACATCCCCAAAGATTTCCAATGAGGTTGAGGTGACAAATTAATAATTATTGCAATATAATTCTTTGAAAATGTATGATTGAGCCTAAATGTAAAGTTATTAATAAACCAAATAAAATGTATTTATAAACAAACTGAAATTTAAAAAGTTGAGGCTTGCATCTATTTCAAACAGCAACAAAAAATGATACCTGAAGCAATTTAATATTTTTAGGTGCAAAGCATACATTATTATAAATAAAACGTCTTCAAAATCTATTAATATATAGATAGATGTTTCAAGTGAATAGCACTTCTTAATGAAGTCCTTTTTTTTTAAATTACTCCTTATAGTTATTAGCATGAAAGGGCAGTATTAAATTAAACCAGAGCTGGTAGCTATAAATGGATTAAAAAGTTTGTTAACTTACAACCACCCTATGCACCTCTTCAATATAATATATAACACTCTAGATTATTTCAACACAAAAATCAAAAGACGAGGGATAGCTTACTTGAGGACAAGTTTTCAAGGATGATTTCGCGTATGCCACTGACAGTCTCCGCAGAGTCCAGAAGTTGAAAGATGTGCTCAACAGGCAGGTGGCCGCTACTTCCTGCGGCCATAGCTACCGAGTCACCTCAAACCAGTTTAACTAAGGAAATAGACAGAAACACAAAAGAGACTTTAACAATGTTCATTTTAAACTAAAATAAAAATTGAAGTTTTTTAAATGCAATTCTGAAATTTAACTCCCTGTCCCACCTATCTAGCCAACACATGCATTGTCTAAGTAGTAAATCTGCAAAATATACAAAAAAATCTCTGTATATGTATATTTATGTTATATATGTTACAGTATATCATGTGTTGAAGGCACAAAAGTTAGACTAGATTTAGAATATATATTTTGTGTAAACCATAGTTTCCTCTCTCGCCCAGAGTAGATGAAATGACAACCACTCCTCTTCAAAAAGAAAGAAGGAAAAAAAATTATGCTGCGTTAACAAATTTTATAAATATTGTCCTTTTTAATTAAAAAGATAAGAACTGAGAAAAGTCCAGGCATAGGCCTAGATATATACCCCATGAACTTATTCAAACTTAGAACTGAAGTTTTGTATCAATATGGATCTACATAAATTGTGTAAAAAGTGTAATTTAGGTGTGCGAATTATTTGCTCCATGGATGCATTTAGTCCATTGGGTGGTAATCATACTTAATAAAAAAATCTGTTCAATCCAGTTAACAGAAAGGCATTTAACTAATCAGCTAATCATTTCAGTAGAATCTCTTCAAATCAAAAGTGACTGAACCGCACAGAGACTGCCTTTTAATGCAGAGTCCGTATATATATATTTTATTTTGTCTTTGTACGTTGTTTCTTGCACTAAACCAAAATGTTTTTGACAGCCTCTACTTAAAAAATGTTCTCCGATTTTTAAAATTTTCCACAAAAATATTAACCGAAAAAAGCTTTTTCAGGTATATGTTTTAGTATGTAGACTCAATCAAACCACAGTCTTGTGATGATCGCCCAACCAAAATAGCCTGGGCCTACAGACAAAGCTGAAAGATGAAATTTACTTAGTGGGCAAACTCTCAATTAACTGTTGAATGACAGCTTTAGTTAGTTGGGTAGCGAGCCCAGATGACCCAGCTGTGAATATACCACTTTAAGTTTGCCTGTGTGAACCTGCATTTAATTTGAATAACCAACAATACAAATCAATGTAAATACAGTACTAAAGACACATCATGCGTCAAGATGCAATGGAATCAAATCTTTGATTGGGATTGCCATGGGATGATCTTAGAGGCCAAGAGAGAGAGAGTGGGGGAGATGGGGGTCAAAGATCGCTTCAGTAATTTAAGTCACAGCTCTTTCTTACTTTTGTAGACCAAAGTTGCAAGTGACTAGTTCAGTCATTTGCAGTTTTACACTACACAAAGCCTCCCTCTTTTTTAAAATAAGATCTATCTAATGTTTAAATTTCATTTTTTTCTCTTATATTCATGAGACCAGCAAAAATGTTAACAAAGAAAATAAATACTGTGCTTATATTCAATCAGGTTTAAACTTGAGATTTTGTCTTTAGTTGAAGACAACAAACTCACAAAAAAACAGAGACCTGCAAGCAGATCAAAGTCAAAATACTGAACTCAATTATCACAATTTTGAAGGAAAGGGCAAAACTTGAAAAAGCTTTGAATTAAACTAAAGTTTCAACCCACAGCCAAGTTGCAGCCATGAGGAGATGAAAGAAGCTATAGATATAATTGATGGTTCAAAGAGACAAGATCTATGAATGATCCGGTGTCTAGCCCATTGATTATTGAGAAGGCAGCAGAGATAACAATGCTAATGGGACTTGAGTGTTGACTTTGTTAAACCTCAACTGCATGCCGGCTAGAGCACTTCAAAATCAGGAACCTTTATTCACTAAGAATAGAAACTGCTGCAGCACCAAAAGAGGTTGCTGTGAATTGGTCTAAATTCATGCTTTGCATGCAGCCTTTAGATTTTGAAAGGATTCCTCTCAGACATCTAAAACGCAGACAAAATACAGCTTTTTTTAATCATTAATTTCTGCCCCAATAGGCTCACTGAAGTGAAATGTAGGCAGGATAGAGATGATAAAAAAAAGTTGTCTCTCTGTTACTTCTAATGATGGCTAACTTGAAGTGAATGGATGGTACAAATTTACTGCCCCTGACTAGTCAGAATAGTCAACTAGATCTAGATTTGCTTCAGTTAATTTTTTATGTTTTTTTTTTTAAGAAAAAAATCTGAAATATTGCTCAATTAAATTTAAAATCAAAACAAATAAAAAACCCATAAACAATCAAAATGACCTTTAAAAAAGTTAACATGAAAAGGTCTTTTAGTCCTATACAATGAGATCCATTGTTTTATTATCAAACATCAATGATGAAAATTAACCTGTTCGTGACGTATAACGTACTCTGTACGTCCACTTTTTTGAAACAAGATGCTGTCCCCACGTACGCCGTACGTCCTAAAATCACCGATTTTCAGTGTTAGCCATGACCCACAGGACTTACGTTGTACGTCATTTTATAGAGGGCTCATAGAGAAAGATAGCGCGATGGCTAACCAAAATAGCCTCCATCATGGGCATTGACCTACCTTACGTCACGAAAGGGTTACTTTAATTTCTAATTAAAAGAAAGAGTGGTACCGTAGTGCAGAAATCCCGCCTTATAAAATATATAGTTAAAGGCAGATTAGACCTTTATCTGCCGTACAAGCACAAAGTCCAGAAAGATTTCCATACAAGTGTGTCACACTAATTAAACTTAATTTTACTTAGTAACAAATTCTTAAATTCTAAATTCTCTTCTACCACATTTTCAGAATAAGTAAAATTTTACAAAAGGTCTTACAGTGCAATTAGACAAATATTTACTGACGAAATGGAAGCTCTAGAGTAATACATCTAGATCTACTGGTACCCTGGTTCGGGAATCCTGCCATGAGATTGGCGGGGGTGGGGAGACTGTCTCCAGTGACCAGTATCCTGTTAATTCAAATTTAACACAGGGTTCTAGACTCATTAGATTAATTGCAGGAGTGGATATATAGACATAGAATCTAGCTAGATCTAGATCTAGTTAAAAATTGTTAATTAAACTGAAATAAAGTTATTACTAATCACTCTGATTTTTAAAAGATAGATTCCAGAACTATTCTAGACATCATCCGTCAAAACTCTCTGCCCTCTATTATTACCTCAGATTATCAAATCTATAAGCTAGATCTAGATCCAGCTTCAGATAACGACTAAACTAGATAGATCTACCGAAGCACTTGTGTCTTGTCTGCTATCAGTTTCACAGTTCACACTAACCGAGCTTAGCCTGACAGATACCTTCATTACCTTGAGCTGAGGAAAATGGTTTCGGTGAGAGTGATCCCTCGTTGAAATCTATCTATTCCCACACGCTGCTTTATAATTTTTGTTTCTGCAAGACTGGTTGACTGTGCATTTTAAAATAAATCTTTATTTGCAAAAATGTAACATTCTGAGAATAACGATTCTTCCTTGAATTGTGTCTTATAGAATTTAGTGAACCACAAGAGATTAATCGACAAGGATGAAGATCAAATTGGTTGCTTTGACCCAAACGAGTTTAACGCCTCCTAAGCTTCCTTGAGACTGCTTTTTTTCAGTTTTGACTTCCTTTCAAATGCTTCTATGTGCTGATTGCACGTTCAAAGGCGTGTCCTAATGTGTGATTGAAAACCTTTGTAATCCTATCCAATATACAGTACTGATAAACTAGCTTTGAAAGTTAACAGATGATTACATTTATGATTGTTTTCAAAGAGCAAGACTAATGTCGCAAGTTTTCTCAGTAATTTGTCGTAAGTAAGGGTTTATTTGAATATGATTCAAAATATTGTGATTGCAATTTCAATACAGAGAAGTTGTAATAAAGTAACGCTTGCTTTGAGATGTTTTATAAAAGTTCACGAGAATACATTTCAGGCCCACTTGATCAGATTTTGGCACTACAGATTATCCGCACATTCTGCTGAATAACGTACGGCACAACAACATTCGACTTCTTTTGTTGACTAAGAGTAATTTTGGTCTTCCCGGCAAGAAACATGGCGTCGCACTGTTTGACGTGTCGTCAAGTTCTTACTGTTTTATGCGTTATCATTTGTTTTCTCAACTTTTCACCTCTTAAAACTTTAAGAACCAACTTAGTAAATGCACAAACAAGCGAAAAACTGTTGCCAACTGTAGTTATTTCAACTTTAGTGAGAAATGAAGCTCATACATTACCATGGTTCTTAGGCCTGATAGAGAGCCTCGACTACCCAAAAGACAGAATCGCTCTATGGTAAGCAATCTCGACTATGACTTTGTAAATCATGAAATAAAGCTATTATGAGTTTCTACCAGAAATATTGAGATTTTTCCTACACTGTAACTCTTGTCCCACATTATAGATCATTTCTGCCTATAATTATTAATTAAACAATGCCTTTAAAATTAAAACAGTAGACCACTCAGTCCACTGCCACTGGGCTGGCACTGTGTGAACGATTTTATGAAGAATGTTAGTTGTTGGGACTTACCTCTAGAAATGAAAAGGGTGGTTAAGTAGCCTACTACTTATTCTGAAGTCTTGGGATGCAAGGGGCTATATTGTAATTCTTTTAACTGCACAGGACCAAAAAGCACATCGTATTGTCCTTGCAAAGCTGATGACTAGATCTAGTGTTTTCTCAAAAAAAAAAAAAGAAGTTTTTAATTTCAACTCATTTGCCCTGGACATGAGACATTTAAGACCGCAGTTGGTTAGCCTTTTGAAGTGCTCAACTTCATTAAAAAAAATATAGGCTAACTTGCACTTTACTCATAAATAACTGATAAATTTTCCACTTTTGAAAGTGACCTGAAGGTCTATCACATGTTAACACTAGATGCTGCTGTAGACAAACCAAGTGCAGTATCTCTCTTATGATTTAAACTGCAGGTACTGCCGCTTGGTTCTGGGCAGTATACTAGCAGACAGTACTTCTCTCTAACTCCCTTCCATCTCTTGTTCAGTTTGAACTCAAGTCTGCACACTGTGAGTGTGACACAAATGAAAAATAAAAGCTCACACAATAAAGCAAAGTAACTTTAGGCAATAAAGAAAAGATTGTTTAAAAAA
>BMAT01002427.1:82143-92478 GCA_019649035.1 Elysia marginata | reverse complement strand
ACAAAATTTAGTTTCACCCGTTTACCAACTTAGGTTGTTAAATTCTGCTATAAATTGAATTGATATAGGTTTGATATAGATTTAGAATCTATATATAATGTCCAAAAAATTACCTAGATCTAGACACTCAAAAAAAATCTAGATTAGACCTATATATAGCTTAGGTTTTGCACGTCATTTTTCCGTATTTGGTTCTGGGTGCTATATTTTCTTCCGTTTTAACGTAGAGCGACCTTGCTTTTGCCTATCACTTTTTTCCAGAGCAGCAACAGGGGCGACACTTAAGAAAAATTATAAAGAGCACCTCCATGCATTTTTTTATTGAAATAGGCAATGGTATTAGTTTGTTTTTAGATTTTTACATCCACCGGCGCTCGTATTTAGGCTGTAGTTTTTTTTTTACCTTCTAAGTTAGTATGAATTGGATCTCTGACAAGACTAAAACTGAAGTACATTTACTTGTCGATGTGCGTTATTGGTAACAAAAGCGTCTTTTTAATAAAACATTATTTTGCTCAAATGAAAGCAATGCTGCTAACCTTTCACCGTTTCCTTAGTGTGTCCAACAGGGACGTATGGTCGCGACTGTAAGATGACCTGTAGCGTCAACTGTGCTGGACCTGAACATGACTGTAACAGTGTCACTGGATCATGTGATCATGGCTGTGAGCCTGGCTACCAGGGGAGCTTTTGTTTTGAATGTAAGTTTGAGGAGAAAATAATCATCATAAATCCGACACCTCTAATACACAATTTCAATACGTCTTGCGGTATTAACTTTGTTTGAAGAACTCTTAAATTTGTCAGGTGATTTCTGATACAGACAATTCTATTTCGTGACTTGACATCTTCGACTTATGCACAATTACAATGACATGCTGATAGTTGCTCACATTTGTTATTTTTTTTTCTTTTTTGCATCAATAATAATTTTTGTTAAAAAATATTGATCACCAACCAGAAAACTTTATGAAGACATGTGAGAGCTTTGAACCTTGTTGATTTTTGGAACATGCTAAAACCAGTATTATGTAGATTAAAGACTAAAACTAATATTGCGTCTCTCCTAAACCAATTTTTAAATACTGACCAAAAGAGAATCCAATGGAGAGAAATGGCAGCAAGGAAATAAGAAAGTGCTATCGCGACCACGTCGGACTGAGACGCGAGTGGCAGTATGTCTGGTAGGTCATGGAAATTCACTGCAAAAATTATTTTTTGTGTTCTTTTTTATTTGTTTGGCCTTATTTCAAACTATAACAGTCTGCCCAAGGGGTAGATATGGTCCAGATTGTAACCAGACGTGCAGTGTGCAGTGTGCAGGAAAGCACAGGCCTTGCCATCATATAAACGGGTCCTGTTATCTGGGACGTGCACACGATGATCAGTCTACCATTTCCCGCAAAGGTAAGGACACAATGACAATCTACTAATTTTTTCTATGATATAACCAAAGTTCATCAACGATGGCATTTCTAACAACAGTTGTGACTGCCAGCCTTGACAGAAAGTTAGCAGGTAGCACAATAATCTGATCTAGTAATCTTTGTATGTCACGTTCACCATGAATAATTTCCTCATTAATGATAAATTTGCCAATTGTTATTTATTGTTCACATTAAGCGAAAAAAAAAACTGCTTGATATTCTCACTATTCATCAAAGCTTTGCCCAATGTGAGTTAGGCTACCTTAAGTGAACAGACTGATGCCAACGTTAGCCAAGGCATTTAAAATATTTAAAAAGAGTATCCTACAGAGAACTCATTAAGAAATCAAGTGACTCACAAGAAATAAAAACAAATTAGCCGTGTCTAAGAGCGATGCCACCGTCTTTTATTCTGTTCATAATAGGCAAATTAAATGTGCATTATCTCAGCAATCTGAGCAAACCTCAACTTGATTAAATGCCTATCTTTGCCCAATTTAAACATCGGCCGCTTAACCAAACCTAAACATGAGGAAATTGGCTTATAATATTATGAACATTCGACCTAATTTTACCCAACGTTAGGCCGTTGTTAACATCAAGCGTGACATATATATTGAAAGGAAAGTTTTTATCACCAAAATCAGACTGGAGTGCATTAATTCTTTAATTTTTTTGTAATATTTTTAAACAATTTTGCCACACCATATTTTTTCTTTTAAAGATAAGGTCAATCTATGCGCACATATTTTTAGTTTCAGTTTCAGTTGTAGTTTGTAATACCTGCGTCAATGAGGTTGCAAAAGCAATTGGACGTCTATGTGTAAATTAAATATTTTAAAACGGTAAACGTCTGATATGTAGCAATCCAATGTAAGTAAAGCAAGATACAAATTCAATGTCCGTTTCATTATGCATCTTCCTTTGCCTTTGTTTGGCAAGTCTAACCTACTGACTGTTGGTGATGTCCGGTAGTAATATCGTATTGACAAAAATTCTGTTTATATTTCATCGCAAAACTATGCCTCAACGTTGTCAAAATACCCCTGGGTTGTTGGTATCATGATTATATTTCTCCACTTCCTGCTCTCTAGAAGTTTCACGCGACTCTGATGAATTGAACCAGAACACATGGGCCATTGCTGCCACTGTAGTCGCTGTTGTTGTTGCCGGTGCTGCTGCGATAGTGATAGGACTACTCGTGTGGAGGTTGGCCTTCGATTATCGCATGCACTTTAATAAGTTGAATGGAAATCATGTACTTAAGACATACATACAGACCGATCTACTACTAAATCACTCTTTCTTTTTCCTTAATTATTTTACATTCATGCTTAGAGCTAAGCTTCAAGTTGTTTTGTTTTTGCAGATTTTCTCTCTGTAAAAAATGTCACGTTTTTATAAAAACAACTATTGCATTGTCTAGCCTTTCATATCTTTCGTTTGTTTTGATTTTAAAGATTTTATATATGCGTGCATGCGTTCTATAGCATCCACATGTGTTGGTTTTAAAAAAGTTTAAAACATGTTTTTCTTCTGTTACAGGCTCCACAAAACGGACCGTAACATGTCCCACACGGCGTCCAACAACGCCACCGGTCGTGAAATAGAGCTGCAGCCACGTTGTAATGTTCCAGTCGCAATCCGTGAGAGACGAGATGAACAAGAAACGTTTATTAACATAAGATCAGTTCAAGGCCATGAACCTGCTGAAATCGGTACCCAGTATGTACACCTGTATGATGAAGCCGGTGATCACTATGCAAGCCCTGCAGATATTATGCAGGAGATTGAAGCCTATGAAATTCCCATTTCTCCTACCGCGACTGCTAAGACTGGATATCTAATTCAAGATGGGAATAAGATAGAGCCCAAGTGCCATGTGGATACCGAGGAAGAGTGCGGAGCTTATGAGGTTCCAATGCCCCAAGCTGTATATGTCAATTGTGACCCTCCTACTGGTGGCCAAAATCAGACGAACCAACTTCATAAATCATTCGGTAAGAAAAATATTATTTTTTTTGTGCTCCCATGATTATTTCTTCAACAATATATATGTTCTTTTCGTACATTTTTCTCTGCCTTCCTCTCATGTTATCTCTTTTTTTCTCCGCGTTTTATAATCATCATTTTAACTCATGTTTTATCTCCACCTTTCTGTACTAAGCTTGTTTGAACCTGTTTTAATTGAACAGTGTCAATTGGTAAAGAAGGATGGCTGTGTTGCTATACAATAAATGTTCTAAGATATCCCGAACTAGTAATTGATGTTTTGAGCGAAATCGACCTAACGCCGCGAAACGAATACACATGTCATAATTTAAGTTCTCTCTAATCGGCTTGTCGGTCCAAATATTAGTTTCTGAGTTATAGCATATTCGCCATTAGCGTATAGGCACAATTGTAAATCAGCGACACCACGTACTACAATAGGTTACGATAAGCTACTACTTGGGGACCTTAGTGAGCCTTTTAACTATAGCAAAGTTACGTCACGGAATAGCGTGAGTCCATGATTCGTTTTACATTTTTTGTTAAATTAAAGTTTTTGAAAGCTAAGAAATTTACCGTAATGAAACAGTCTGCTCAGCCTCTCACAAGAAAAAAACAACTATTAACTGCTTATGTAAAGAATAGTAAATACATTTAGTCAGGCAGTTATCGGCACCAACTATGAATCAGATAAGAACCGCGAGTTTGGGTGAAGCGATTTTAAAAAAGACGTACGACAAATTTGAGTCATGTAACGACTACATGCCTCGGGAGTTTTTTCTATGGTATATGAACTGCTCACCGACACTGAGAAAAAATATGTCTTGCAGTTACTGAAAGATTACTAAACACTTTTTCCTTTATAGTCAACAATCATAAAATCTCTTTGACGCAAAACGTTTTGTAATACTTTTCGTATAGCGAAACAAGCTATCAAATACCAGGGGCTTAAAATGATGAAAAAATCAGGTTGTGTAGTTTTTGAGAATGTGAAAGCAAAATCAACCTTGATGGACAGTAAATTTCAGAATTGAATCCCATTTTCGTTGGGTGAGATCAGGCTGTGACAAAACGTCGTAAATCTGTTGTTTGTGATGAAGACAAAGTATTTCTAGAAAAAAAAAACACAGAATGTAACGAAACTCATAATGATATTCTGTTGTGACTCGCCTAAATTGCTTTTGAATTTTTTTTCATATGTTTTAACTCTTCCATGCGTCAGCTTTTACCACCTTGGTGATCGAAGTTGCTTAGGTTTTACTTGGCCTGAGACTAAAAACAAGCGAAGGGCATCCGAAATATCAATTGTCATTTTCGATGCTTAGCAAAATATAATGAATAGAGAGTTGAAGCCGCACATCTCTGGCTAGATAAATGTAGCAAAAGAAACCTAAATTTTATCACGCCTGCAAAAACATTATGGACTGATATGGTATCTGAAAATCTCCAAAAATATTTCCTCTTGGTTGCTCTGAGTCATTTAATGGTCAGAACTAGAACGACTCGGTACATAGTGTCGTAGGACATGTGTTAGAAACTGCAGGAACGGGTTTTAACCTAGGCCACCGTACTCAAAAGGCCTGTCAGTCAAAATGTAAACAAACTTGTGCATGAGAGTTCTAATGATCTATCTCCATTGAGTTCTTAGTATAGTTAGCGCACATGAGAACTCACTAGTGCTTTCCTGTTAAGGGCCGGCCCAAAACAAAGTTACATAGAAAATATAAGGAGTATGATATCTACTCATGTTGGAGTATTCGGCCTGTTCAGTATGGTGGCCTAGGTTTTAACCCAATCATGTTAAGTGTTATTAGCACGGAAAACCAAACAGCCGTGCGTACCGCTCTTTGCAGTGCATCAAGTGCTATATGTCCATTTGATTGACTTCAAGTCGCTGTCGAGAGAAAGGTGAGTTCTCATCTCGGAGAGACTGTTAACAAGGACGCAGATAATGAAACTAAGAGTCTCCAAAATCATCCTGTAAATATTTTCCACAACACAAGCCATCGCGAGCTTAATTAAATGTTTGCCTCTTTATAGACTTGCCCAAAACGTAGGATGCCGTGGTACTGCGTTTTGAGGAAGGTAAACTCACAGAAGAAAAAAATTGGAGGAAATTAGTTGAAGACTTGATTTCATTGTGTACAGGAACTACCCATTTACTTCGCATCATAGATGACTTATGTTCTATTCTAACTGCCATTGTCCCATGAGTAACGCTGTCCAGTTCATAGAGGAAAGAGTCACGTAAATTGATATACGAGGGTGAGTCAAAAAATTATGCCTTTTTTGCGCTGGGTCCTAATGTATTTTATATAAATATTCCAAAGTTTGCACAGTTGTAGCTTAACACAATAGTCAAAGACTGGTGTAATTTGTTTCATTTTTTTTATCCATGTTTTTCTAAGCATACTTCAAAATGGGTGCCCCCATGCACCTTCGTTTAAAACAAAGAGCAGTGATTGAATTCCTGGTTTGTGAAGGAGAAACACCCGTAAACATACAAAAACGATTGAAAATGATTTTAAGGACAACACTTAAGATTACAGCAATGTTTGCAGGTGGTTGAAAAGCACGATGACGCTAACGGCACTGGAGAAGTGCAGGAAACTGTAAGCCGAAAAAGTTCAAGTCAGTTAAGTCCGCTGGAAAAATTATGGCAACTGCCTTTTGGGACACCCAGGGGGTCATTCTTGTTGACTTCTTGTCAAGAGGAGAAACAGTCAGCTCTGACTTTAATATCGACACTCTGAAAAGACTTTGGGCTAGGATACTCCGAGTGAGACCTGACACAAGCATCAGAACAAAGGACACAACCGCCTCGTTTGGGGGGACTACTCTACCTTATCCATCGTACTCGCCTGATTTGTCTTCCTCTGACTATCGCCTTTTCGGTCCCATGAAACAAAATTTGAGAATGATGAAGAAGTGAAAAGTGCAGTCAAGACGTGGCTGAAAGAGCGACCAATACAATTTTACGAGGCTGGTATATGTGCCCTTGTAAAGCGATAGAATTTCCCTTTGGAGAGAGGCGGTGTTTTATGTTGAGAAATCGAAATTTAATCCCCATAAGGTAAGCCTCATTTTGATGCATTTTGATGTATTTTCAACTAAACGTTTCCCCCACAGCACATAAAAAGGCATTACTTTTTGACTCACTTTCGTAATATCAAAAAAAGAATTCTATATACCCTTCCCTTCAATAATCTGCCGCTTAGTGACATTTTTTGCGCATACGAGCCAACTAATAATTGTAAAATTGCTTTTGTTTACGATTTAACCGCGAAAAAGGGTTTCTTAAGACCCCAGTCTATTTTCATTAGTTCAAAAACAAACTTTTCCTGTTATTCTTATGCGACCATCATTTGTATTAAAACATATTTTTTTACATATTGGTCATTTCTTAACTCTTGCCTCTATTACATTTAGAACCTTGTTAAATATCTAGGTGTATCTCCAAACCAAGCTGCTTTAAAATTCCCCATTGCATTTCAATTTAAAGAGGAAAAGTAAATAATGGAAAAATTATATTTTATTATTTCTATTATAATGATAGTGTTTTGGTCATTAAACTCTTCCATGAGTAATGCCTGCTCGTTTGCTAAGTTTCAATAAATATTCGCTAGGTTGGTCGAAACACTTTTTTTTATATTGAATGCTACTCAATTTTAAAAATTAATAACCGAAATAATATCCCTACTACATAGTACGTTTTTGTTTTGTGGCGCTCTTTGGCAAACACCTTTCTAAATGAAACAAACACATTTTATTTTAAGTACCAAGTCTGAAAGCAAAAAAATTAGACTTTTGATATACCAGTTTCTATGTCCGGTAAAAAAATTGACGATGGAACTACAAAATGATTTTTACAAAATTCTTTATCAATATTTTACGTGTGCGATAAAATACAACGTGATTTCTTATGTATCGGTTACCACCAATTAGCGTATCTGTAAAATCTTCGCGTAACTCCTTAGAGTCCGAACTGGCTTACACGTTCAAACCTATCTGAAGAAGTTGTTATTTTTTCAGACTAGAATGTTTTATAGTAAATTTGGTTAACCAATGTAAAAAAATTCATAATATCACACACTATATCCGAATATTACGTTTCTATAACAAATGGTTGTCTATAGACGCTACAAAACGGTTAAAAACCTTCAACGGCTCTCATACAAAAGTAGCAAAATTTCGTTAATCTAGTACGTGGTATGACTGACGAAATATTTCTTTTTGTATATTATTTCTGGCTGGAGGGAGGATAAAAACTATAGTTTTTGTCATTGAAAATTGGCAACCTTTAGGGTTCTAATCCATTTTTTTAAAGTTTTATTTAGGATTTTATCTTTCCATACTACTGCAATTTTATACTGTTTTTTTAACATATTGTTGAAATAGGTTCGTTGACATGATATTTAAATGAAACGTTTTTCGTCTTTTTCACAGGTCGAGGCACTGCAACTTATGGAAATATTTGATTTTTTGAGAGTCAACTATGATTGGCGATTTAAAAGTACCGATTGAAAAAAAGAAGAGATGAAATATTTAAATACTGCTACATAAAAGGAAAGATTAATGCTAGAGACAATAATACAAGAGATGTAATACAATATTTTGGCAATAATTTGTAATAAAAAGGAACTGTATCCTTTAAATGTACCCTAAAACAACAGCAGCAAAAAGAAAACAGTTCTAAGTCCGACAAGAATATCAGTGACGAATGCAAGAATAGCAGCGCAAAAAAACTTATAATTTTATTATTAGTTATATTTGCTTTTGAAACTGATTCGGAAGTATTGGTTTTTTTCGCTACAAATACAAGTCATGCATATGATGATTTAGTCCCTCAGTTTTGTATTTTTTGTTATGCGTCACTTGTTCATTTGCATTGTCCACATTTGAATGTCTATGTTAAAAATGTATTATTAGCCCTTTAAAAAGCTGAAAGGGCTCTCTCATCAGCTCTTTAAATCCCAATGTGACTTATGTTAGGAAAGTAACTTTAGTAAAATTTTGTAAAGAATTTCTACTTCAGTTTCAGTATCAGAATCATAATGTTTTATTCTTCCGTTAATCTCTTCGTAAATTCTGTGGTCTGAAATTCTGGATATGTGCCATGCGCATTTCTATTTTTTGTATCTCGCAAAACGTTCTTTTTTGTGTTTATGTTTACATTGTAATTTCGTCGTAGTTTATCGTTCACTTTTGTTTGTTGCATTTTTCTCGTTATTGTTATTTGAGCGAGGTTATAGGTCTATGATAGGCATTCGTAGATAAAATTTGGTAAATTTGAGAAAAAACGCTGCTGAGAAAATGTCTTGCAGTTACTATCGTAGATTTCTAGGTCTATGTTGTATTTATTTTCGTGTACAATAGAACTTCATAATGTAGTTTAACATAATTATAAAGCGCCCTTATGAATTGTTGTCGTTTTGAATTGTTCAGCTAAATGTGACAGTGGATTTATATTTTACAAATTTAAATGCACTTATCTATTGAGGGACACAGGAATATTTAAACAATAATGATTTCATTGATATTACTGAACCAGTTGCACTCGGCCTTTTTTGTCTTTGAAGGCGACATCTTCTTTTGTTGTATATTTTAAGTGAGTTATATTTTCTAGATATTTGAAACTCTTTCGTATTCTTCTTTTGTACAATTTTGGAAATTTTTTGTGCAATCGTCTTCATATTTTAAATGTATTTTTTGTGCTTTTGTATATTTAGCCCTACGTCTTACATTTAGTATTCAGCATGTTGAGTTGGTTTTTTTTCACCCGCGTTGTCTTTTCAATATAAAGGCTACATGGTCATCGAATCTTAAGTTAGCGAAGGTCTCCCGTCTTTGTCTATGTCATATGACAATTTTACTTTTTGAAAATAAAATGTATCTTCCTCAACAACTATCGTAACAAGTTTATTTGGGTCGCTTTGTTTTACTCATCTATGCTGTCTACCTGAATTCAGGCAGTTGCCTTTTTTGTAGATGTTTTCTAAAATGTAAATGCATTTCCTATTGTTATTGTTTCTATTGTGCTTAAAATGTTGCACAACTGATATCAAGCGGTTTTTTTATGTAGCCATTTACAACTGTCATAATAAGTGAGTTGCTTGGCCTTTAAGAAATGCGCCAAACTTTATTCAACTTCATTCATCGTCGTGCTAGATTTGCAAGAATAGATAATAATCAGGAAGAAAAGGTTTTAAAAGCACCTAAGTGTAGAAAATCGAAACAATCACTAGGTCCAAAAGAAACAAGA
Source organism: Elysia marginata (assembly GCA_019649035.1). Taxonomy (NCBI): domain Eukaryota; kingdom Metazoa; phylum Mollusca; class Gastropoda; family Plakobranchidae; genus Elysia; species Elysia marginata. The sequence goes on along the minus strand of BMAT01002427.1, from coordinate 82,797 downwards.
CCTAGGCTAGTGTATTGACATAGTGTTAACAACAACTGCACTTGTTCCTTTGTGACATATTCTGACGATCAATTATTAACAATACTCAGAATACTGTACTACATGTTTGAAGAATATCTTTCATACCGGTTTTCTGAAAAATATAATTACTGGCCTATGTGAATTACTACGACCTTTTGCCCTAACACCTTGTGCAGGGAAAATGTTTTAGATCTGTGGCACTTCTCGAGTGTCCTGTAAATGATTAAAGGGCCCCCGTATACTATAAATCTAAGAGAAGTATGGAAGCTGTGTTACCTCAGATGTTTATCTTTTCAAGATAACCCTTCCACTTGCATTAGACTAGTGTTATTTTTTTTCAAGTACGTTTAATACCATTCAAAGTTATTGTTATTAATTGACAAACTATAAAAACCACAACGCCCTTTTTTCCTGCCAAAGCTTAGGGACAAGAAAACACACATGACAAAGCAATATGAAATTGAACCGGGGGCCAAAACAGCAAGCACCCAAACAGGTGCATTTCAGGGTACTGTTTTGGTTCAATTCCTGTGTTTATCTGTGCAGCTGTTCGCAGCTTCTGATTCTCACAAGCGTCTTGTTTTGTTCAGCAGTACGCGCACAATAGTGTACTCTATGGTCTAATTGCCAACT